>JAAGNO010030147.1:55720-207570 GCA_033439905.1 Ceryle rudis | reverse complement strand
TTTTTTTTTTTTTTTTTTTTTTGTGTTTTTGTTGTGTTTTTTTTTTTTTTTTTTTTTTTTTTTTTTTTTTTTTTTTTTTTTTTTTTTTTTTTTTCTCCTCTTCCTTTTGTCTCTTTTTATTCCCTGACTTGAAAGGCAATTTGATGTCCAAGAATGGCAGAGCCAGGGACCACATGGGGTGCGGGCAGGGAGCACGTCACAGGCAAAATGAGCTCTGCCACCATGTGAGAATCTCTCACGCTGTGGTAAGAGCTTCTTTGTGCCAAGGTTGGTTGCACAACTGCTCCAAATTCTCCAGAAAGCTTCAGCTGCAATGCTGCTACCTTAACAAAACTGCTCCAATGGTTCAGAGAGGCAAAAGTGGTCACAAGGCACAAGACAATTAACATCACTGTACAGCTAAGGTAACATCTATGGCTTTTACGCTCCATAAAATCCCCAGCTCAGAATAACCACTATTGATACTTAATTCTGTAACCACAGTGACATTACCTATCTTCATCTGGAAGTTGTTGAATGAATGTTCATTAATGTATTTCATTTGGTCCATTAACCTCATGGCAAAATCAGCCAGAGCTTTGATATGTGTTTTCCCTTCCTTGTCGTAAGTGGAATCGTTGAGGCCTGACGCAGCCATATACGTACTGCCGATGGTCTTGATCTTCTCCAACTGACGAAATTGATCTTCGCTTATTATCTGTTTCACAAGACCAAAAGAAGTGAACAACACATACATGCTGGTAATGTCCTTGCCACCTGTCCTCCCTTGGTACAAGTACTACAAAGTACTGGAGAAAGCCTCCACTACTCAAAACGTAGAAAGAATGGGGATTAAATAATTGGAGGTGCAACAGGGGAGTAGAAGGCATCTAAATGGGGGGGGGGGGGAGGAAAAAAAAAAAAAAAGACTTCTAGAGGGAGGAGAACAGAACCATGGCATAGGGATTCAATAAGCCACCTTCTTTCAGGAGCTCAGCAAAACCCAACTGAACTCATTATTTTGTTTCGCTCTGTCCACCCAGACTTTCTGTGACTTACTTCATCAAAATCAGCAATGATCTCGTTGAGCAGTCTCAGACACTCCACCCCCTCGTTGTTGGCCTCCAGCTCCACGTAAAACTCTGAGAAGTTGCTTATGGAGGCGAACATGACAGCCACACACTCACAGGACTGGTAGTACAGTTCATCATTTCGCCGCTCCTGAGCCAAGAAATGGGCTGCCACATCCTTCGGCAAAATGTTGTGGAGGAGGCGTCTGTTATAGGCCTGCAGCTCCTCCATTTCTTCTTTCTCTTCAGTGGCCTAGTTTAGGAGGGAGAGAGACAGTGATTTGCTTACGCATTTCATAACTGCTCTGGAGAGGGGAAAAAAAGCTGAGAATGAACTTGTGGGGAGAACAAAACCAGAAGAAATAGGTATCTACTTCTGAAGGAGTTTCAATTAATTAGTGCTTCCTCAGTGCCTCCTCCTCAAACCACTGAGACCTATTTTTTTGATGTCCTGCCCATCCAAAAGGTAAAAAATATCCAGTCCTGTGGTCCCTCTGCTGTGAGTCCTGGGCAGAGCTGAGACCTGTCCTGCTTGCTTGGGCATCATGTACAATGCCCCAGCATCACTCATGGGCACAAGTAGTGAAAATACTAACACTGAACCCAGGGACGGGAGCACAGCGTCCCACTATCTGTAGTGTGCTGGTTATCCTAGGGGCTAATGAAAGCTGGATATCAAGCCAGTTCCCACTGCTTAACAAGAAAGTGAGTGAAAATGCAAATGTGACTCTCTTGCATCCCCAAACACAGGAAACTAAAGCTCACTGAACTCTGGGAAACAATTCAGCAGTGAATATGAGCTTCTTATATTTACAAATCTTGTTATGCTACAGGTCCCTGAAAGAGTGACAGGCTCAGTTGTCAAATTCATTAACCTTGATCTTCAGATCTACAACCCTTTACTGTGGGGACCATCCAAAGTGCATTTACAAGGAAACAAGGGTTTAAGTAAATAACCAGGATGAGTATGTAAAGAAGAGCAGAGCATTACTAGTATGCCCAGTTACATGCCTGGAGTTTCCAGAGAAAATCAAGCCTTGCGGTGGATTCCACTTGCTGGGCATGCAAGTACAGTGCCAGGACAAAAACGGTGATGATGACAGGGGTCACAATCTTCAGCGCGACTCGTGTCATTGCCGGAGAGCTGCAGCCAACAAAAAAAGCAGAATTTCACCATTAGTCTTGGTGTGGAGGAACGCAGCTTAGCCATGCTCCGCCGGTCTCCCTTTAAGGCTAACCAACAAAAGGCTTTTTTCCTCCCAAAGCACATCTTGTTAAAGGGACAACCACCCACAAAAAGCTGAGGACTTTGGCTCATAGATGCTGGTTTCTAAAGTAGGACTTTCAAAGAGGATATTTAACGTAATGTTTTAGGAAGGGTTAACAGCAATATAAATGCCTTTTTTAAAATTTTTTTAAATTTAATTTTGGTTTTATTTTTTCTTTTGAGAATGGCCATACATGCTCAGCAAAACTGAAATGCTGACAGCTCTTCAGACTGTATTTATTCACTGTGTCTCCCACAGTGGCTTCCCCAGCTTCCTAAGTCTGGAACTGCTCTACACTTACTGCCTCTCTACTTAAGTCACTACTTAATGGCCTTTGTTTTGTAAGCATCCTATAAGCTGAAGAGGGCACTAAGACACATTCCCATCCCTTCTGGCATGGAAGCAAATATAAACTATTAAATCTGAACTACAGAGTTATACAGTAGGAAATATATTATTTTGATAAAACCTTTGACTTGTAATTACCAGTAAGCTCTATGAGATGCTCTATAAAGCAAGCTGACATAAGTCCCACAGGAAAGAAGATGCTTGAGAATAGCTATAGATACAAAAGGAAAATGCTCAGTTGACTTAGGGCACTGGCACTGTCTTGCACCAGCTCACAGTGATGCATAGTCAAATACCAGACACCACCAGTGAGTCAACATGCTGATATTACACCTTAAGAACAGAAAACGCCTACCAACAAAAACCCATAAGAAAATTTAATGCCAAAGGGACTCACCATGATAACGTTGCATTTGCAGACACGCTGAAAAAAAAAAACCCACAAACACAAGGTTAGCAGAGCTTTTGGCTCCCTCCAGCACTTGACCATCTGCACGTCATTCAACAGCATCTCTGCAATGTGGCCCCTCTAACACTGTGTGGGGCTATAGCTCTTTTAAACAAGAAAACTACACAAAGATCGGGGAGAGAAGGAAGAAAGGTCGTCCGAGCCACATGCAAAAATGCAGAGTGATGGTGCAACACGGTTCATGTGGTTAAAAGATCTAAGAAGCCTTAAGAGGCAGCGAATCATTTGGGGATTCCACGTCAGTGTGAGATGCTTAGCAAGGGCTGGTGCATCAGTCACTACTTTGTTAGGTCGGGTTGGAAAATCTGGTCTAAAAAGGGAAGTTTAGGACTAACAACTTGTGAGGAATAGCTCCTCTCTTCCCCAGTTATTGTAGCACGGAGATGTGTTTAATTCCTTTAATTTCCTTTTAATTCCTTGCTTGTGACCAGTGTTGTGCCTGGCTATGGGTACCACACATGAGTGCACTGAGGAAGCCCCCTGTGCAGATTGCTGTTACTACCCACAGTACTGCAAAGTACTCCTATGAAGCAGAACTGCTGGAGAAGATGGAGGGTTTACAGTGAAAGGATGGAAAGGAGCTTTCTGGTGGGTAGTAGCTGAGTTCTTGACTGATTGATTGCTCAATGCTGCTGGGTTTCTTCTCAAGTGTGGGTGGAGTATTAGGTTAGGCTAATTAGTATTAGGCTGAGAACCATGTACATGAATCTTTTAAAAAACTTTAAATGAAAAGATAGAGATCAGCAGTGAAATGACTTCAGTGTCATTGAGGCAATTACAGCTTTGTGTGCTACTAATGTGATACATCTTTCGCCTTAGAATCTCACAGCTGTCTCGAGCTTCAGGCCAAACTCTTCTGAGTCTGGGGGGGATCTCTTCCTACAGAATCAGAGATACAAATCATCAAAACCAAAATAGCCAAGGGAGCCTAACTGGGCATAAAATTAGAAAATAAAAGCATAGTAACGCTCTAACCTTGTTTGTTCCAAGACATTTTCCGCAGCTCTGAGCATGGAACTTCTTTTGACATGGATTTTGCAACCCACCGTTGTCTCGTACACGATCTACTGCAGGGCCTCTTGACCAGCTCCAGCACTGAGCTTGTGTGCTTGGATGTGAAACTAGTTTGGGAACCCTGGGGACAATGACTCCCACACTACAGGTTGGATCCAGTTGGAGACATTTCCCACATGCAGCATGATTCCCCTACTCCCCTAAATCACTACCTGACTGAAGATGACTGACTGCCCCCTGTTACCACTCTGCCCTGAGGTGGGAGCATGGCAGATCTGACCATCCGTACTGGGGTTACATCTCACTGTGGGTGTTAGGCTTGCTCTAAAATCTTCATCAGAGACTATGAAAGGGAGCAAACCCAGAATTTATAATAGCACTCTGGATCCGTGAAAATGCCGAATGCAAGCAGTAGCGGTGTGACATTGGTAGGTTGCTCCCCCATGCGACAGACATTTCCAGTAGCAGATAGCTTTTTTAACTACTGGAAGGTAATACAGAGAGAGGCTTGCTAAATACACCCCTGCTCAAATTAAGTGCACGTTTTTAGCAGGGAAGTTGGTTGATTTTGGAAACAGCTCCCATAGGACAGGAGCATCTCCCTTCTCACAGCCATGATGCCGAGGATAAACAGAGCTCTAAATTGCAAACCACAGCTCAAACAGAAATGATGGGCTTGATGAACAAATCACTGAGCAAAGCTCTTTGTGCTCCACTATACAGCAGCTCAACTTCGAAGATCACATTGGTCCATCACATCTTTAAGACCAATGCATTAGTTTTATCTTCTTCATAGGGAAAAGGCAATATGATAGTAGCTTTTGTGCATCCAGTTACACTCCATGTGTCACCACACTGGTGTGTCACTGCAGTCAAGTCTAGCAACTTCCAACATGCTATAATCAGCCTTTCAGTTGCCTGCATGCTGGTTGGTTTGTACACAGAAGTGTGAAGTGACATCTGCATCACTTCTAATTAGTACCATAATGGCTGCAGAGCAGACACTAATTATGGAGCTACAACAGGCACCCAATTAAAATAGTATGAGGTCATGTTGTGGGGTTTTTTTTAATATCAGCTGGACAATAAGGTACATCTCTGAACTACATGCTACGTGATGAGCTCCCATTTCTCACAACACACAAACGGGTTGCCAGACACTGGGACAAGAAATAGCTGTCCACAGAGCTCTCCGGACAAAACAAATACCATTCAGTGAGAGATAACATAGCATCACAGAGAGCTATTTCTGGGAAAACACACTAACACTCTCCACTTCATTACTGGCATTTTGATTGTGAAGTGATGTAAATTATACATATAAATGCTGTAATTTCACTTAGTGCTTGACTTACAAGAATAAAATGATATTTGGGATATAAAATGCTTTTATTTTTCTAATTGTGTTAGAAAACGCTAAATAGCTTCTGCTGTTGGGATACATAACATGCAAAAAAAGGGAAGGAAACCTCATTCTCCCCATAACGCCACAGAATACTCCATGGGGCTTCCTGCATAATTTCATTCGCTTGAGTTAACAAAATAATTTGATCACTCCAAATGGCAGTAAAGGCCATACCTCCATTCGGTATTGCTGGGCACACAGGAATGCTAAAATTATGGGAAATTTATATGAAGGACAGAAGTAACCAGGTGTATCCAGCTTGAAGGGGTTAACGACCATCAAGAAATTTGAGCAGCTACACAAGCTATTTCAGAACATACATGATAGCACTCGAAAGGATCATGGGAATCATTTCAACTACCCTCCTGGTCAAGACAGAAGCAACCACAACTATCATTCATGACAAGGGTTTCACCAAAAATGGTGCTTTCTAGATTTCTGTTTGTTCTTTGCTTCTCTGGACTCCCCATTATTGTGAAGTGCCTTCTTGCCCCAAACTGGAAAACATATTCCAGGTTAGACCTTCCACTCCTGAGTATAGTAATGGTCTTATGTCTAACAGGCAACTCTCCTTATTATATATCCTAGCATCGTATTCACCTTTAGACAACACCATGCTTTTATTGACTCACATTCAAGTAGAAATGTTGCCTACAAGGGGAAGTCATCAAAACAAGTAGTTCACACACCTCCCAGTGAGACCTGAAACTTGTGGAGGAGAGTGGGTTTGCAGATGTGCCAAATTTCCCTCCCTGGTGTGACGTTCAGGAGAGGGGTAACCATGTCAGTGGAAGGAGGTTGCCACCATGTGTGACCTGGTGATGACAAACTACCTTTAGTAGGTAAAAGGGAGCTGTCTAATATTGCTTAGCCCAGGCCTTTCCTCTGGGAATTGTGCTGAGACCAGCTGTGATATTGGCTTTTCAAATGGAGATGTATGTCCAACAGCAACGGTCAGGAGGTGACTAGCCAAACATCAAACACCACCATTCCACCACCCCAGACTGCGTTTGATACACCAGATGTCTGAACATCTCAGTGGTTCATCATCACATCCCTGAGCCAGCTCAAGTCTGTTGGAGGCTTTTTTCCTTCTTTTTTGAGAAATGACATTTCTATATTGGGAGTGTAATACCAGAAGAAGTGAGAATGACTAACTAACTACAGGTCCCCAGTTCTTGAAGAAAAAGAAATACAGATCCACGCTGATTCCAGTTATATTTTGTTAGTAATAGATAGTTCATTAGTCAAATTCCACATTAAAAAGATTTTAAAGAGAACTGTGTTCTCCTACTCTTCAGAGGTGGTGAGGAGCACTGACAAAGCCTTTAGCTTACAGCCATGCCTTCTCTCGTATCATGCACTTCCCTTGCTTGCACCGCAGTCTCAGCACTTGCACCCACCTAATGTCACACTGAGTGAAAGAAATCAGGTGAAGATTTCAGAAGTGAAAGGCACTTACTAGGTGTTAGCTGTAACCAGGAGATCTGCATTGTCAAAAAGGTTGACCCCTGGCACTTCCACAATGAGAACATATATAAATTCAATGATTAACATAAGGATCAGTTTTCCAATACAGCTGATCTGAAGGAACACAGAGCAGGCCAGGAGACTCAATAAGACACTGTAGGTAAAGTACTGTATAAAGACAAAAGGGGAAAAAAAAAAAACAGGAGAGAGATGAATGTCAGCTGGATAAATCAAAACTGAAAACAAAGGAAGCTAAACAGATGGATAAAAAGGGATTGGGAGCTATGTAATTGAGCTGACCAAACATGTAAACCTGGGGCTGCCTGTAGGATTATCCCACATTACAGGAGATTTAAGTGTTAAAACTAAACTGATGGGGAGGAAAACTCTTGCATTCTTCACTGGGCATTATTTGCTTTACACTCAAGAGGCATAGGGCTCGCAGCTGTACACGCAAGGTTGTGATGTAGGTTTGCCCTGGACATAGTTACTGAATGAGCAGAAAGCATCATCTGGTTATGCTGGAATACTTTGTGCTTTAAGGTAAAATTCTGGACTCAACATATCTGCACAACACACAGGCCCAGTTAGTGATTCACACCACCAGGACACATTGAGGCCAGTTGGACAGTATTGCCCCTGTTGATAGGACACACTGAATCCAGCAGCAAGATACAGGCTGGACACATTTCTACCAATGCCCAACACCTTGATCACTTTTTTCTGCCAGCAGCTGCAGAAGTGTGCAAATGGGTGGTGGCGGAGCTCTGTGACACACCTGAGTGGCAGGGCAGCAACTTCTGCCAACCTGAGAGCTGAATGTTTAGCATGTCAGTGCTTTCAAATACGACTGCAGACTGCAGGTGGCATGTATGGCTTCCAGGAAAACTAGCAGGGATGTAAACCAGAGGCATGTTATCAGCTCTACACCTTCCTGTTATCAAATCTGTGAAGACTTAAGCATCCACTCTGTCCAGACAGGCCTACTTCTAGCAAAACCCCCTGTATTAGATGCCTGAGGCAATCCATCCTCTCAGTTAGAAGCAAGCTCTAGTTGAAGTAGAAATACACTTATGTTCTGAGCTCATTTATTCATCACTGATATATTAGAAAAAATATCTTGTACAGCTTGTAACTTGACTCTTCAGTTTCTAGAATATAGGTGAATGTTCCCTGTGGCTGAGGGGTAGGAACCCTCCATCTCCTGAAAGCACACTGGGAGCAACAGGCAACACCTGTACCAGATCCAACATCTGCCCTGCAGAGCGCAGGGGAGAGATTCCTCGATTCCTAAACCACTGTGCAGCAGGACTTGGCCCAAGGCTGCTATAGCATCCTCAGCATGCAAAATGGTTGCTCCTCATTACTTAAAATCCCCCTCTGCCCTGAACCAGCACTCCTGACAACCTCAAGATGGGCACAGACTGTTTCTAGTTCTCCATTGCACCACGTTTTGCTCCTGGGTCTTTCTGTGATCATACTAAGAGCCTTTGCAGGGTTGAAAGTCACAGTAACGATGGTCTCAAAAAATCATTCACCCCTGAGAAAAAACATTGATGTGGACTTGTGACAATAACTTCAGACTCTTAAGTCTGTGTGCAGTAGCCTGGGTTAGTCCTACACTATCGGTAGTCAGGAGCAACCTTCCTTTCCTCTGAGTCATTGAGATTTATCACAGAGGTTTTATAGTCCCTTCTCAGATCAAGCTCTGCAACACATTTTTTTCAAGCAATACCTCTGGAAAGTTGCAATTGGGCAAAGGACTGTCACAGAATCCCTGCAAGGTGCCCAGGCTGTAGTTGGAAGTCAGGTTGCTGATAAGGCATATGTCCACCTGGTCAGGAGTGATGTTGTATTCTGCAGCCATGCAGCTGGCAAGATCCACAGTGCTGCACATGAACTGAAGAGAAAGATAGTATTAAACTCAGCAGCACAGCCAAGGAGAAGTAAACAAAATAGAAAAAGCCCCTTAGAAATGTCTGTAGTAATGTGCAAAATATGCAAAATGAAATTACCAACTTATGTTTTACTGCATGTGCAATAGCTATGTATTTTCTCCCCCAAAATATTAATTAACGAAATCCAGATTGCACACTCTGGAAAGCTAATTTTGTGCTTAACTTCACGTACAACTTTATGCCTGAAGGTTCACAGGCAGAAGGGCTGTAGATATGACACATAAAAATATATCCCGCTGTCTGTGATAAGGTCCTGGTGTTGCTCTTTTTCTGCTGATGGGAATTTCTGAGCTGACAACTTTCCCCTGCTATCTCCAAAGCTTCTGCTGCAGGTCCTTCTGTAGGGAAGACTTTAGCAGCAATGTTCAAAGACTGATGTGTTCTGTTACGCTGAGGAAGCAGCAGAGATGCATTCTGACCTCCTCCATGTGCTCCTTTGATTGTCCATTTTGCTAATTTTTACACTAAGCTGTACAGGAATGCAAATAATCACACATTACATAAAAAAACAAAGCTCTAATTCCTGTGTGGTTCTGAGCAACCCACACCAGCTCTTTGCAGGTGACTCTGGTGGAAGGCAGCGGGGTGTTGAAGCTGCTGAGCTAAGTGTCTCCCATTCAAGTACCTCAACAGAGCATAAAACTGTTTCAAAGTCTCCTCTATGTGTATAGGAAAGCTAAGGCAAGAGCAAGAAGAGGTCTGATTTTTAGGTGTTTAAGCTTCTCCATGCCAGTGCAAGCCAGCACTGCCCCAGCTGAGGCCATAACTGAGAGAAGCAGAGGGCTACGTGAAGTCTTTGTAGCTACCTCCAAGCTCAGTGTTTTAAACCCAGGCCCCTCTCTCCTTCTCCCCCTCCTTTCTTAAAAAATGAAATAGATGTATGCAGGGTAGAAAATATTCAAGTGGTTTCTCTAAAACATATTCAGCCTTCAAGCCGTTTGTAGAAGTGAGAAACCAGCAGCTGCAGGGTCCTAGAGAACAGCCCATCTCTCTCCAAGTCTGACATCAGCAGTGGTGTTTGAATGCAAAGCCAGACCACCCCGGTTCCAAAAGAGCAACTCAAAACAAAGTCTTCCTAGTCTCTGTTAGGTGATTACTGCACATGGAGAAGGGTGCAGCACCGTACCCAAGGTCTGCATGAAGCCTTCAAAACACTTAAGTCTCACTCAGTTATGTGGGAGTTAAAGGATGCATCGGCCTTGTGCTGCCCCTTATGCAGGGGTACTCTTCAGGCTTGGCTTATGTACTTGGAGCAGAAGCATTTGAAGAATCAGAAAAGAACATGAGCACAAATTGGTGCCGGGCATATAATGGGCCATAGGATTGCAGCTGCTGGGCTCCCATTTCTTTTCTGTGCTTGAAAAGCAAAAGGGAACTGACCTGAGCTACTGTAAGCATCGGGCAGGATGACATTAAGGCCAGTGGTTATAAAGATTATGGTACTTCAGAGCACCCATACGGAAACCATGCAGAACCAAGTGGGTCAAAAGGAAATAATGCACATACCATGTTGACAAAGGCAGATAGAAAAACCAGGATAATGGCAAAGACTCCCACTAAGGTACTGTTGGTCCTGGACTGTACAATCTTCCTAGAAAGAGTCTGGAGTGGAGCTGGGAAAAGCTGCATGTGGGGAAAAAAAATAAATAAACATGTAAAATCATTACTTTTTTTACAGATTACAACCTGCATTTGAGCTGCCCACATTCTTTAGTGCAGTGTCTGTGTTGATGCTGTACAGGGGCTACAGAACAGTGATGGGGGATGGCGGCTCCAGGACAAGGATGAGCAGGTACATGACCGCCCTGTGGCAGCAGGCCCAGCCGGCTCACCAAATCTACTTAGTCCTTCCTAATGGGAATGATGGCTCATGAGCTGAGATAGGAAGGCTTGCAGGGCTGTGCTCATCCTGTCATGAGAAGCAAACCACAAGCCATCTGTAACTGAAATAGCCAGGAGCTCAAGCCTGTAAATTGCTGGATCAAAAATTAAAAAAAGCAGAAATTAAAAAATACATGTCAAAGCCCTTTGATCACAAAGGTGCATCACAGGACTTTCTGGTGCCATTTCAGAAACAGACTGTTAAAAAGCCCAGGGTAGTCTTATGATCTGTCAGACTGTGGGTGAAAAGCACTGAAGAAATCAGCTGGCTTCGTCTGGTCCATGGCATTCAGCATCACAGACACACGGGGCTAAAAATAACTGCTGGTGAGGGTGATCACAGAACTCCCCTAGACAGACTGTCCCAGTGATTCACTACTACCAGAGCTAGAAGCTTTCTTCTAATTGCTTTCTGACTGCAGGCTGCCAGTGTGCTTTGCTTTAGGTGCTGCATCGTATTCTGGGTAGAAATGGTCTCTGTGTTAAGGCAGGGACTAACCAGCTGCCCTTTGCAGCAAGGGTCACCCCTCAGCATCACATGAGGCCTCCTTGCTTTGCATTAGCTACAAGAGAATTCCGTAAGACAACAAAACCAAACCTTTCTCTTCATGTGCCACCATGGTCCCGGTACAAGCTCAGGGCTGGAGGACTGTGAGATGGGCACCAGTAAACCCTTGTGCACTGACACCCTCCCACTGGAGAGCAGCAGCTCTTCCCTTCCACGCAGCACCCTGGGACAGAGGGGCTCTGATGAAGACGGACAAAGTTTTTTCCAGAACTCAACTCTCCTTTCCCTACCAGCACACTGTACGAATAACCAAGCCACTAGAGGGTATTTTTAGAGACACAAAGAAGCTGGCAGCGCAGCGATATGGCACTGCAATTTAACTATGACTAATGTTTCTATTAAAAGTCTTGCTTTTCCCTTTTATCCTTCACTCTTACATCTTCAGAGATGCAACATTTTGTCTGTGCATAGCTTCCCACACAGCAGTCCTACAATGTAATTACAAAGCATTTGAACGGCCAAAGCACCGATTATTAGCTGGTGACTTTTACAGAGGGAGAAAGAGGTTGTGGCAAGAGTCTGAAAGTGCTGATTTCACCTGCTACCAGCACACACACACGAATCCAGCTAACTCCAGGAATGGGAAGAGAGAGGGCAAGGCTCTGTGAGGACCAGGCCGAAAGGGGAAATTTGGGTTATGACTTATTTTTACTCAGTGAGGACTGACTGAAATTCACTGAAAGCTTATGCAATCCTTCAGGCTCATGTAGCCACTGTAAAACAAAGCAACACACCTCGCTCAGAAATAAACCTTGCTGATACAGAAATCTTTGGCTCTGTTGATAAGCCATGAACCAAAATATCTCTTTGCTCTACCATGTCCACCTTCATCCACGCAGACATTAGCTAGCAGATCCCTACACTAGCTCAGGGATGTGGGAAATGCCATAGGGCTTTCCTCTAACCATTATAGGATTTGGAGGGCGAAGGAGGATTTCTGCGGCATTCAGACAGTTTCTCACTAGATTAGAGCAGGAGAGGCTTTCCTGCCACTCTTTCGTTTAGGCCTTAAGGCCAAGCTCCACAAAGGTATGCAGGGACCTCTTCTGTAATATCTGGGAAATCAGGCACCTAAATAAAACTCGGGAGTGCTTTGTTGTGGATCTTGGCTCAAGCCTCTGCTGCCAACGATCCCAAAAAAGCCTGATTTTGAACCAAGCCTCAGATATCAAGCAAAGCTATCATTGGAAGACACTTAAATGCTAATGAAAACATGTTTTCTTTATATTATCTTGGTTCTCGTTACTTTGCAAACAAGGGAAAATTTTAGGTCAGTAAACAAGTACAGCTGGAAAAAGTCCTGAAGAGGAAACAAATGCCAAAAACCATAGGAGGTCAGGACTGCTACAGAGAGTGCAATGGCACAGTCATGCCACATGTCTGAGGAACCTCTGACTCATGAACAACATTCATGGAGGCTCTATAACATAATAAATGCTCTCCCCATTTCGCAGAGAGGGACCAGGAATACTTGCAGCTGGGAGAACTTCTGTGATAGAAATGTGGGACCTGTCTCAGCTCTGACAGTTCAGCTCCACTCCAGTAATGTTCCCTCCACAAAAACATCCACAAGTCAGGTGCATAAAAAAAAAGAAGAAAAAAGAAGAAGAGAGAAGAAAAGAGAAGAAAAAGGAAGAAAAAGGAAGAAAAAGGAAGAAAAAAGAAGAAAAAAGAAGAAAAAAGAAAAGAAAAAAGAAAAGAAGATGACTTCCCCTTCCATTCTCAAGAAAATAAATAATAAAATAAATAAAATAAAATTTAAAAAATCCCTTTTGTCCTCGGAGAAGAAGCAGAACATCAGGATATTACAGTACAGAGAAGATTCATGCACTGTTGGTGGTTTGTTCTGTCCAACACCACCTATTACTCTTAATAAGACTCAAATCTTGCCTGAGTGAAGAACAGAACAAGGGAAGGTCTGATGAAATGGCAACTCTTAAGCTTGCATGTGAACTACTGAGAACAGGGGCCAAAAGAAAGGACATGGTTCTTTTGGGCAGCCAAAATTCCCATTTGGGTTGCCACAGAAGCTTGAGGTCACTCATTAACTCTTTTAAAAATCCACATGTAAAGAAAAATAACCACAGTGCAAAAAAGGAGATTGGATTGTTCAGTCAATTCCAGTTCACTCTGAATTGAAATGTATAAATGCTGCTGGAAGACATCATCTCCCAGAAGAGAGAGGCTCTCAAAGCATGGAGATACCAACACATATAGAAGGGGCACTGTTGTACAGGTGAAAGTCCAAATTTAAAAAGTGATCCAACAAGAATTAGTGTTACACTGAAAATAATCCACAAGCTCCAGTCATTTGCATGACAAAAACACACTAAATAAAAACTATACTTTGCAATAACAGCTGATCACAGACAGAAAAGTAATACTTCTCTTTTCTGTCTTAACATATATTATGGACATAGAAAACTGCTTAGACAATTGCTGTTGTGCTGCGAGATGAAAAAAGCTATGTAGTCTTTAAGTTTTGATTTTTCAATTTGTAATAAAAGCATCTGAGTCATTTTGAAGTACATTAAGATGCTTCTGGAGTAGAAGACATCGTCTTCAGGCACCTTGATGTTGCAAGTCCATTTATGTAACTTATTTCACAGTGATTTATTCGTTTATTAAAAAAGTACAGTTCTCAGAAGTATTTTTTCCCCTGCTTGAAGAAAAAACCAAACACTTTAGGAGCACCTAGACCAGCTTTGGGAGGCAAAGAAACAGGTAGGCAAGCTGCACCTATGTAAAGCTAAAGAAAAACTTATTTTCTGATAGACAAAAAACTTCAAATTTCCCCTATACATGCTCCCAGGAACATGCAAGAAATTGGAATCCACAGTAGTGTGGATACCAGAAGTTAAGGATTTTAAGAAGAAGCACAAACTTGGTAAGTTAGTAGCAAAACAGATGTCTGTCAGTGGAGTATTTGCAAAGGGACCCTGGTTCCCATGACCTTAGACTCTGTTGGGAAGGAACACCATCTCGCAGTGGCCAAGTCTTCATGAAGCATCAAAGTGAAGAACTGGAACTCTCTTGTTTATTACAGCTGAAGAAACTTGGAGAGCCAAGCTGGCTGCATTGGCAGCTCCAGGATCAACTTCTAGTCCGTGGAGAATTTTATAGTGGAAGATAATAATGACAGCAAAAGAAAATAAAACATGATCAAGCTGTCCAGAAAGAGCCTGCTGGCCACTGTCAAAGCCAGAGATGGAGAGGCCAAAACATGAAAGGAAAATCTCACATGAAAGCTGGAAAGAGGAAGAAAAAAGAGTCACTTACCATGTAACAGCACAGCAAACAGGCAAAAGCTGTGCTTACGCTGATATTCTGGGGTGGACACCTGTTTTCCAACTTTGTGTCAAATGAAACATTAGTATGTAAAACACATGCTCTCCTATCCCACATCTGAGTGTGAAACAAAACAAACAATACTGGCAGCCCTGTGTTTTAAAATTTCATCTAAAGGATCTGTAAGTGCCTTCCTTATGCCTCTGTGTAAAAATTCTTCTTGGAGCAATGTGGAGTGCAGAATCATGGAGTTGTCATGGTTGGAAAAGACCTCTAAGATCACCAAATCCACATCTAACCAGCAACAACACCCCCCCCCCCCAAAAAAAAAAACCCAACAAAAATCCAAACCACAACCCCCTAAAAAACCATTTCAGCATCCCACTACAGCATGTCCTGAAGTGCCTCAGCTATGTGTTTTCAGAATACCTCCAGGGATGGTGACTCCACCACCTCCCTGGGGAGCCTGTTCCACCACCTGACTATAGTTTCAGTAAAGAAATTCTTCCTAATACCTAATCTAAACCTCCCCTAGTGCAACTTCAGGCCATTTCCTCTAGTCCTGTTGTTATTTACTTGAAAGAAGAGGCTGCATCCATCTCGCTACAACCTCCTTTCAGGTAGTTGTGGAGAGTAGTAAGGTCTCTCCTCAGCCTCCTCTTCTTCAGGCTAAACAATCACAACTCCCTCAGCTTCTCCTCACAGGACTTGTTCTCCAGACCCTTCACCAGCTTGGTTGCCCTCCTCTGAATTTGCTCTAGCAAATCAATGTCTTTCTTGTGGCCTGGGGGACACCACTGGTGACCAGCCACCAACTGGATTTAACTCTGTTCACCACAACTCTTTGGGCCCAGCCAGACAGCCAGTTTTTAACCCAGCGAAGAGTACACCTCTCTATGCCATGAGAAATAAAGTAATACCCCTTAACCAAGGTCTGGACAAACTCACTGATTAAAAAAAACCTGACTTGAAAACCAAAATCTTTAATGACAGAAGCAGGCTGCAGCTACTGGGAGCTGCTGCCATCAGACACGTAGCTGTCAAGCTGTAAGTACCCATCCCCATTTCATAATCAGACGTTGTCAGCAGGGGCTAATCTGGAGCACTAAAAAAGGGGTAATCTAAAAGGTATTGGAGCCAGAAGACCCGATATTCTCAATATTTGCAATCTGTGCATAGAAGGCACCAGCCACACCGAATGTTATACATAAGTACCTCGTGGGTCTGGTCCAACACGCTGAAAACTCACTTTTGGAAATACCAGGAGCTTCATAAAACCTCATTACATTCTGATGTTTGTTTGAATTCCCTCTGATGTCTTGTGTTTCCAGGGCCTGTGCACTGAGGCAAAGCCAGTCCAAAAACAGTTGCAGGCACCACTAAACAGACTTCTTCTACAGGAATTTGGAAGATCAAGGCAAAGAAAGCAAGATGGAACATCTGCCTAAGGTCACAGGGACTGAAAAATCCTGTGTGCCTTTTAAATTAATCTTTAATTAAGATCAGTACTGAAACAAAAAGCCTAAACCAAAACCTTCGAATGACAGAAGAAACAAGTGCTACGCATGGAAGGGCTGTACATGGATGCAACCTAATCCTGTAAAAGCCAGTGGGAAACAAACAGCTGGGCACCTTGAAATCCATCTGGTTGCAAGTCAGCCAGATTGAATGCTTCAGAGGTCTGGGTCTGACATAGTTCTAGCTCCAGTATCTGCACAGCACCAGCAGAGCTGTGCATTGGTGTCGCTCTGCATGGCTGGCAGTGCACAGGGATGTTGTTGGTGGTGGCACTGCGGTGTAAGTAGGCTGCAACACAGCTCTACACTGTGTTTCCAAGCCCATTGTGGATGTGACCAAAAACTTTCCACGTTGCTTGTTAATTAACTGCTAATCCCATTAACTGCTGATATGAGTTTGCAAACTAATGACACTCAGTAGCATCCTCATGTGCAACGGACACACCAAGTATAACCAGGCATCCTTGGGTACCATTTCCCAGCTCAAGTGATCCAAGCCTTCCTATCAGCACTGTCATTTCTTCATAATTCTCATTGCTGGTAATCAAGAAGGACCATCGGGATGCTGTGCTTACAAACTGGGCTCCCTTTAAAATTGTCATAAACCCAAGGGAAGCCATGTGAGTGAGTTGTTAAGTTCAAATATAATCTGAATCTTCTTTCACAGGGAACAGTTTTTAGCTCTTATTAAATGAGAAGGCAAAGCTTAATTCTCTTTCAAAAATCAAAAAGACATGAAAGGTGCAAGTCTGTCAAGAGCACCCACATTCAACTGTTGAAAATGGCACAGAGAAGATAATTTAAGTGCAGCAAATCATCTGCCTGACATAATCCATTACCCCACTGTTTCTTCTGCAGGAAACATAATGACACTGAGCTATTTTATTCCAGGCTCTGAGGAACAAAGCTGAGCTTGGGCTAAGGAGCCTGAATTTGAACATATTCGATGTCAGACACCGCTATGCTGGAAGGATCCCACAAAACTACAAATACAATCAACTAGCGTTGACATTTTAATAGGAATACCTTTGAGTGAAAAAGATGAGCCCATCACCCTTCCCAAACTGCTGACTGCCAAGAAGAATTAATATGTTTTCAGTTTTCACACAATATATTTCTTTGCTTATCAAAACCAGTTACAAGACACAGCCTACCAAATGTTGGAAGCTCCGTACACTCATCTGAGAATGGCTGATAAACTTCTATATATTTGTGGCTTTTACTTCTCCCCAGGATATTTTTCCTTTATGATATTCTGCTTCTGATTATCTGCCTACCCAAATGTGCATATGCAGCAGGGGCAGTACACACAGGCAACTCTGCAGGATGTTTACAGGGAGGGAATGAATGGTCAGTGTTTCATTTTGCATCAGAAAATGTGTATTTCTTATGTCGATAAGAGTCTCCCTGCAGGGGACTTAATAGACATGCAGATGCAGAGAGTGATTACATCTCACTGAGCTAAAGAGATGGCAACCCTAACATCTGTTTGCAGTTCATTCTGTCTTATCAAAGGTTTTTCCTCTAACCTTTATCATATAGTGTGGAAAGGATGGCTAACAAAACATTCTCTGTTAGCTGAAGAAACAGATTGCTGATCCAGTTATCTTAGGCAAAGACTCTACAAAGAAACCACAGTACTTACCTTTACACAGGAGTAAATGACTGAAACAAACAGCACTGTGGTCAGGATCAGGAAACAGGTCAGATAAAAACCCAGCATAAACGTAGAGCTGAAATAAAGGAGATTTTTTTTTTTTTTTAATGCATACCATATAGAATAGCTACAGCTCTGCTCTCCAGAACATGACATTTGTACAAGCACCACACGGGCTTTCCAATTAGGATAGCAGTAGGAGATACGAGCTGCCTTGAATACCAACAGATACTCTTGTCCTGCTTCGAATTACTCATGCAGGCTGCAGAGCAGAGAATATGGCTTCTTTTATAGCAGTCACCTTCCTGCCGGGGTGACAGCAGAGGGACTGAGAAATAATGCATGCACCAGAGGAACTGATAGAACCATTTGTTATGGCAGGTCGGCCACTGGCTGGCTGTGGGCAGGAGACTGCCGGGAAGGAAAGTGTGCTGAGCACCAGGCTGCAGCTGAGTGGGGATGGTCTCAATGGGAATAGCTTAATGTCCTTGCCATGCACAGGGTATGTCTGTGCTGCACCATCCACCGTGCTCTGTCTTGTGAATGGAACGGGAGCAACCATAACATGAGGATACTCAGGGGAAGAGTATGAGCTTGGCTAGCATGAGAGGTACCTGTTCTTCCCAACTCTGAAGTACACAGAGGACCCCAGGGCCAACTCTGCACTATGCATTTTCATCTGTTTTGATCATGAAGATATTCAACTATAATTTCCCAGTGATTGGTCTCAGTGTGATGGGATAGGCCCCCTCCCAGGAGTTAGCCTTGTTCATAATTTAAAGGAAGTATTCTTGTGACATGACATTGAGGCCAACCACACCAAAACCAGACAGTCTCTGTGTTGTCTCATGACTACAAAGAGAACTGTACTTGCTAATTCACTGTTTGAGCCTTTGTGAAATTCATTAAAGCTATTCCTCTTCATCATCAACAATTATCACCACCATTTTTTCTCTGTTCTCTTTTCATGAAGCTCTGATGGTGACACATATACACCTGTGGTTTCAGTTGCTTCTGAAATGTTACCTTCAGTGAAAGACCAAAACTATGCAATTGAAATATAAGGAAAAATAAATTAAAAGGTGAAGGAAAGTTAAAGCATGGAATTTTATTTACCCTTGAACCAAATCACCTTTCAGAGAGGCCAAGCTGCCTAAGGACACTTTAGAACTTACCAAAAAGAAACAACCACCACCCCAATGGGTGGCGTGGAGGAGACTAAGCAGCATGACATTTACACTATGCTGCCATAAGGGATTGGCTCCCATGTAATACAAAGGAGTCAGCCATATGGCTGTCACAGATCAGAAACTGTCAAGTTGTCATTTAAATGTTAAACTGGGTTTTATGAATACAGCTTAGTGGCTGGTTAGGGAATTTAATGAGCAACACAAAGGCTGATAGAGGGCCTCTGAAGGTGTGAAGTCACAGCAGTAATATCCAGAGATCCAAAGTGTAAGTCCTTGCTAAATCAATTACTCTCAAAGAATATTTTTGGACTTAATTAACAAAGCATTAATTGCTGGTATTGATCTAGCTTCTATTTTGAGCCTCTTCCAGCTTCACTTCCAGTTTCCAAAAGTGGATCTGTCTGTTTACATAGTGCATTTGTACTGATGTTGTTTTGCTGATTTAATCTTTCTGTGAGCAGAAGTGAATGTTCTCTTGCCCGGGAGAGTGAATGACCTCAAACATCAGACTATGCATTGTTTATCTGATCTGATTGCTACAAACCAATCCCTTCTCTGAAAAGACCTGTGGTGTGAACAGAAGTAGAAAGCAGTTGTAATGGCATAAAATAGTATTGGAAATCTCTTTAAACTTTTTTTTTTGGTCTTCTTGTAATGAAGATGAATTTGTATCATTTTCAGAGCTTCTGTGATCTTCTTCTTCAGATTAAAAATGACTAACTCCAAATTTATTTTCAACACAGCAGTGCTCAGTGAATGATATATTATTGCTGCTAAACCAGAGAACAGGAAATACCAACATGCTTTAATTTAAAGGGATTTTTTAATGAACTTTTTGAGAAGAAAGACCATGTCTGCAGAGCTCCCTGCTGGAAATGATCTAACGGGTTATGCTGTGCCTTTCAGAGAAAGCATTTTACTGAAATGGTCCAAGAACACCGTGCCCCACAACCCTGAGGAGCTTATGCCACTCTTGTCTGGAGAAAGAAATGACTGCAACCCTTAAATCTGGAGTGAGCTACTCAAAGCTTAGGCATGTGTAGCTCAACTCCCTCTCTACCTTTCTTCTTGCGCTGCTGCTCTGAGTCCAGAAGAATAAATGCATGAGAGGTTATGTCTGATCTGTAAAGCAGACCCTGAGACCTCAGTGCTCTGAGCGATGAGGCTGTGATGGTTTTTTTGTCAATGCGTACTATGCCTCAGTAGGCAATCCTTCCCACTTACTGATACTTATTGTTCACAGGCTTATAAACGTGCTGAACTGGATTTCCTGAGATGGAGGTAAATGGTAAGAGAAATCACACTGGGAAAACAAATCCTCACGTGCCAATGAGGAGGTTTTAATCTGCACTAGAAATGAGTGAGAACAATAAGCACCACACATCACTTGAGCATGAATTATTTAAGGATTTTTCTCTTCCCCTTGTGCTCTGAATTCTCAAGAAAAAAACAAAGAAAAGTAGGCCAGAATAGAGGCGGGGAGCAGATGGGAGCAAAGGGATGAAAAGGTACTCACTGTGGCATGATTATGATTTGAACAAAGCATATGAAGAGGAAGACTAGGGAGGCACAAGCCACATAGGCTCCGAACCTGTCATCCACCTGCTTGGAGTACTGTAAAAAATGCAAACAGGGTTATGTTAGTAGGAAATTTGGCCGGCTGCCCTCTCTCCACAAAAACTTCTGAACTGGCTTCTGTTTAGGTCCTTGGAAAGCAGTGCTGGTAACAAATGACTAACATTACAAACTCCCCTTCTCCCTGGGCAAGCTGCAAGGGCGTGAACAGACCCAAATGCCAGGGAACAAACCCATACAGCTGGGTGGAGAGGATTCGCCATCTGCCTCTTGCAGAAGAGGAACAGAAATGGATTAACTGAGAGCAAGATTCTAAGTCACTGTCATCAGATCTAAAGTTCTTTCGTGGGAAGTTTCCTCCAACAGGTACTAATACTGTTAATGGGAAAACCTTGTATTTGGTGCAGGCGGCTTGGCTCGTTCTAATGGTAGTACGAGGATGCTGCTGCGGTTTTCACACAGTCACTCCTTCCAACTACTTGTCAACATATTGGTCACATGGGAGCTGCATCTGATTCCCAAAGATGCTTTATTTAGCTTCAAGCACAGTTCTCAGTACAGATGGTCTCAATGTTTGAACCACAAAATAAAAGGTGCTCAGAACAGGTGAACCACTAATTTCCCTAGCAGTTTTCAGCTATAAAATTGAAGGGAAGGAGTGGGGGAAATTACACGTTTGAGCTTTTATCCAGTCCCGCACTGATTCATTGAGTAGCTGCAAATCCTGCAAAGGTCTGCTTTTGCAATAGGTTGTAATCCCTGTCATTGAAAGACTGTTTCTAAATAAAATGATAAAATAATTAGTGCAAATTTATTACTGAAGTTGAATAATGAGCTTAACCTGAAGACCACTCAAGCATCCCAAGGATCTGTGCTTAGATTAAAAAAAAAAAAAAAAGAAAAAAGTTGACTTTGACTTTCTTTGGGCAATTGAAAACAGCAGTTTAAATAGTACCTTTAATAATAGCATCCAGGTACCTCTGGACTTAACTGAATTTAACTTTGCAGCCATCTAAAGCCAGTGTTGTCTCTATTATATAGACAGAGACACTGAAATGATCTTTGCCTCACAACAATGATACCTGAAACAAAATCAGGAATCAAGCAGCTGTTTGGGAGCCCTAGGTCTGTTACTCCTCATTCTCACATTTGTGAGACAGAGAACTCTGCTTGCTGCTTAAAATGGGCTCCCAAAATGACCAGAGTATGAACTGCATCCCAGTGAACCCTAGTGGTGCCTGGGGCTCCCTGGGGGACACACAAAGAGCATTGAAAAGCCCCTTCAGAGGTGATTCAGAGCTCAGGCAGGCTGAAGTGGGTTCTCCAGTGATTTGAGGGAGATAAAGGGTGATTGCAATCTCAGTTTGGATGCCTCAAAGTCAGAGAAACAAATCTGGCTTATTCTGGATTCTTTTTACAGTTCATCATTGCATATTCATGTAAGTCTGACAGAAATGGCTTGGTTTTCCTGCCCTGTGCTCCCTTCAGATGACTGTGAGTTTCTAGGGACATGTATACCAAGGTTTCTGTGAAGAAGCATGGACTTCTAAAAAACACAATCCCACCTCCAACTTCTAAACCATAGCTTTACTTATAGATATAAAAGCTTGACCTTACACAGGACAATTAAAACTCGTAACAAGCCTGAGTGATACATTGCAATATTTGATTTTTAGACATTACCTTTTTCTCCAAGTCAGGTTCCCTGAATGTTAAGAGGAATTTGCGCACGTGCTCAGAGCGTAACCGATCAATACTTCTGGCATCGATGGCACGGCCCAGAAACTCATCCACTTCATCTTCTGGGTTCATACTTTCCTGTGTATTCCTGAGGATGTCATCAAAAGGAAGCATAAGATGAGAAGATAATTTCCCCGTCTTCACCATATGATATCATTTGACTGTATAACAAGCTGAACATTAACAGCATTTTGCTTATCACAGCTTCCATTTGGAAAATGGATCATGAACTGAGAGGAAAATCCTATCGGCTCTAGTGCTCATTGCCAGTCTGAGTCCACCAGTGACAGAATTCGATTTACTTGCCCTTTTTCTGTACTTACATTAATTTTCTTGCCTTGCAGTCTCTTTACTATCCTTCATTCTCTAAAAACAGTCAGTAATCTCCTTCCACTAGTCCTGACTTACTCTTCCCTGCGCTGCCATACTGTAGCTGTTAGTGCCTGAACTGGTGAATGATTTATGTAACCAGTCATATTTCTAGCTTCCCAATAATAATTTCTGTGAATATTTCTATGAAAATTTCTGAACATGAACAATTCTCCATTTCTGTTAAAAAACTGTTCACAGAATGAATGTGGGGAAAAAAACGTGGCCTGATGCCCCACTGCCTTCTCCTCATGCAGATAATAATGAGTATAAAGCAGGATCAGGAAACCTGAAGCACTTCCCCAAACTCTCTAGTTATTTTTAAAATCTAACAGGATTTTAATGACTTGATACTGTCACTTTAATGGTCTGCCTTAAAACCAGCTGTAGGCAGAAATTAAAAGCTAATCCCGAAGTGCTGTTTTTCTGCTCTGCTTGCATGATTGCCAAGGTTATCCATGGGATATGCTAATAGTTATCCATTGGAATACGCCCTGTGGATAATGATTTCTATGTCCAAACCCCATGATGGCACAGCAACTTACAGCTCATGCTGTGTGACCTTCACCTTAGGCACTCCAGAGAAAAAATCCTGAGGTCTGACAAGCACAATGAAAAGCTACACCGCTTTATTTCCTCAGTTTTATTTGTACTGTGTAACAGTGCATAACACATAAAACACTGTGTTGCAGTCACTGGGCCTTTACCAGGTCCGACTCTGATGTAGAGTGGAGATCACTCAAAGCAGTTTACAAGACAGAATGTGACTCTGTTTTAAAAGTTAAAGATGCATTTCCAAAAGAAAGGCTCTACAAAAGCTTTCTGCAAAACTGGACCAGATTTCAAGAAGCCCTCTGTACCATGTACCTATTGCCAGGAGAAAAATAAATTAGGTTCATCTACTTGTTTTCATTTCAACTCCCTTCACCCCAGTCTGCGACTTGAATGTGTCTACACCTCAGATAGGTCACAACAACAGACCATCGTCATCTGTTCCGTGGCTGCAAACCTAGTTTGTCTCAAGGTATTATTTTAGCCAATCAATGTTCAGTGGGGTTGGAGAAAAGAGTTTTTATTTTTGGGGTCTAGAGTTATTAAATACCTTGAACTTCATATATTCCACTCTGAAATTAAAAGTGGCTTGTCCCTAGGACAGGACATTCAATTTACTTTTAGATGCTTCCTTAGAGGAAGCATAACTGCTTGAGCACTCAAGACAATGCTGCTTATTTTCATTCAGCCCTCACAATGTCTTCTGGACTCATAAAAATAAGCAAGGAAATCATTAGGCTTTGTATTTACAGAATGTCTTCCAACATCCTGTGAGTTATTTACACATTTGGGTCATTCACATTTAGTCATCTCATACCACATACAAGAGATGCAATATGTTTTCCCCTAGAACTGAAGCAAAAGAGTTGGCTCAGCATCTTGGTGAACCTCAGCTAAATTTCAAGTACCAGTCTAAAAGTGTCACTCGAGAAGACACAAAGAGAAGAAAGATACTTCCTGCTTGGGCTTTGGACTCGTCTACTTCCACTTCTGTAACAGGTCTTTATACTGCTGAGGGTATCTCTAACACTACGATAACCTCTGTGGTTGCAGACTGTGTAGAAATACCCTCGCAGGTTTTAAGTTGCCTTGCTGGGATACTTGCAGTGAGGCAGCCATCTTCACCCAGACTGCAGGGAGCCTTAATCACCTTGCATTCACCTACCTGCTTGGGTGACTTTTGCAGCTGGTTGTACCCAAACTTAATTACTGTACAGGAAGTTCAGGTATATTTGCATAAATGTAATTTTAAATTGAAATACCAAATTTCTTTGTGCTTAGGAGTGCCCTGGAGGCAGTGCTTATAAGTCAGAGCTGAGATACTGTGACAGACTAATTAAATTCATACATTGAAATGCTTATTGATATATTGATAGTGTAGGGGGTGGGTGCAGGTAAAACCCAAGGATTTCTGGCCTCCATGAAACTTCCAGAAACACCTCTTAAAAGCACCATTGAGATTTCTCCAAATACAGCCAACAGAAAATTGTTGTAAGGGACAGGAACAGCATGAACAGAACTTGGAGGAACTTTTGCTCTCTGCTTGCAAATGTGGAAACTAGCAATTAACCCAGAGATGTTGGCTTCAGAGCAATCCAAAAATGTTCTCCTGATTTAATTACTTTCTGCAAATGAAGAGTGTGACCACTGCCAAAACTACATGTATGCCATTATTTTAAATGCTTCATGCCTAGATTCAATAACTAAACCTGCACTTAAGCATGTAAGTGTTGGGTCCTGTTTTCAGAGATGCATGGTGCCTATGACTTCCTTTGCTGTAAGAGAAGTACTGATGTTCAGTGTTTCTGCGTGTGAAGGCAGTGGGTTGAGTGCTTGACATGGTTTAGGTATCTGATTTTAACCAGTATCACCATGAACATTTTCTGGTAGTGATTTTTTTTTTGGCCCAATCTTTGTTCTTAAGTTAAATAGATTTCTGGATCAAGAGAATGTGGGGTAAGCATTAGCTTCTTTACGTGCTGAACAGAAATGCAAAAATCATACAATCTCTATAATAAGATGGCATCACACTGAATCAGCACTGTAAATACACAGCTCTTAACTATTGTCTATAAAGGTTCAAGTAACCTTTTCAAACTATAGGATGAAGGATAGACATTGTGGTCCCTGGAGCAACACTGGAGATGTTGTTCCTGCCAGCTGGGTGACACAGTTGTGGACCAACATTAATTCAGCTGAATTTATGTTTTCTTGCACAAAATATAAGGAGAGATGCTAGTTCATGAGAGATACTTAAAATTTATGTATTCCTAAGAACTACTTTTTCTGTAATGGCTTAGCTCTTTTCTGTCTAAAGTATACCTAACATCAGCTGAGTTCCCAGCAGCCATGGATGCAACAATAAACTCTGGTGATTCCTCTTAGACACCCTGTAGCACCAGTGAAACATCCCAGGTTGCACAGAGCTAAGTGTTATGAAAATCAAATTTGCAGTGAAGGGCAAGGGAAGGAATGATTCTTAATATTGCTATGTTCAAACTTATCACTTTCCTTTACTTTTAGGTTGCTACTCTAAATGCTCAGCTACCATAATGTGAATTTTCCCAAAGCCGGGTGCTTAGGGCCCACAGAAGTGTTTAGTCCTGACTGGCAGCCTGAGAAACATGACAAGGAGCAACAGCCACATAATTTAGGCATCGGTCTCCTCTGCCATCACCTATCTTGCTCTGAGCAAGCTTACAATTTATGCCATTCAGTAGGACTGAATGTGAAATTACTCCCAACACCTTCAACACAGGAAATGTTTTTGTTATGTCCAGCTGTAGAAGTTAAAAAGTGAACACAGTTGGTTTTTTTTTCCCCTCCAAAAGCTATTTTTCAAAATACTACTCCTGTTAAATTACTAATTTAACCATTTTTTTAAAAGTTATATATGAAAAAAATGAAAATTCTGCTTTAATGTGGCTGTATTTTAGAGCATGAAAGTTTGAATTTACTTTTTCAAATAAGCTGTCATTTCTGAGTTCATTTTTATATATAGAAAAAAGTAATATGCAATAATGAGTAATGTAAAATATATACAAATAAACTTAGAAGCTATAGATATATTTCAACACAAACATAATTTTTTCTTATCAGAGATGTGCAACACTTAGGCATACTTTACAGGAAGATTTTATTCTTGGGATATTTCTGAAGCAGCAAATGGCAAATAATATTGAGGGCAAGGGGAAAAGCAGCAAAAGCATTTTAATTATGAAAACAAGTTAGAACCACACAAACAAATGTTTTGAGGGCAGCGACAGTTCTGAATGCTCATCAGTCAACCCCGTGCCCTTGACTGGCTGTCCCTCCAGGAGAAACCCCTGGGGAGTCCAGGCATTATTCTTGGCTGCCAGGCATTAGTTTTAGTCTTCTTTTAATATGAGAAAAAAAATCCCAAATGTACAAACGTAACAGTGTATGACAGAAGTAAATTTGCTTACTTGTCCTTGGGGTCCTCAAAACCCTGGAAGAAAGGAAAAGGACAGAAGGGTTAGGAAGCAGGCTGACCTTGAGAACACAAAGTATCCTGAGAATGGCATTTTGCAGAGGAGTCTTCAGGGCACTCATTTGTTAGGTGTGGATGGAATAGCCTTACCCACCCACAGCAATATTTTGTGCTGCCATGTCATCAGGCAGACAGAGCTGTTTCAGAAAAAAACATGCCTTCAGATATAAATTTATGGAAGAAAAAAAAAAAGGGAAATGCTTCAGCTGACTGCTGGCATGTTTTATTTCAGGTGTCTTCTTTTTTGCAGTCATCATTACAGATGATACAATGAAAATTATGCTGATATTATAACTGAGAATGTATTTTACTTGAAACAAAACTGAGAATGATAACATTGGTCAACTATTGTATTCAACAAGGTTGCACCTCTTTATGTAGGGGCTCAGCTAAGGAAGCTGGATGCATTTTAATTTTCATCTCTCCAGAAGGAAGCTCAAAGGGTCTTCTTCCTTCTCCCCTCACAGCATACATGCACAAAATATGTTTTGTTGCATAGCATTTATGGAATTATTTATAACATCTGTAATACCCCAAATGTTCACAATTCCTTCAGGGCCACCTGAACTGAGTAAGTGTGTGTATTTACAGGTTATCCATACTATCCAAGTGGCTAGAAGGCCTCAGAGAAATATATAGAGAGAGACATCATTTTGTATGTTTAGCATTAAGACACCTAATAGACCAAATTGCATCAAAATGGCCATTTTGCATAGGCGGAGACAAAATCTGCCCTGTGACATCTTGGCTTAAATTTAACTGAAGTCAAGAAAAGTTGTATATTTGACAAGTAGTGTCAGATATTCAGGCACGGTGTTTGTACCCTGTGTTCCAAAACATAAACCAAATGCAGCTGGGGGATAGGAACAATTCCTTTTGTTTTCCTCCCAGAGACCTCAGGCTAAAACTGCTCAGAGCATGTGAGGATATTCCAGCTGCTGGACCTGCAGCAGCTACCAGGCTGGGGGCAGCAAACTGCAATAGGTCCTGGCTGTAAAAAAGCAAAAATCTTTGAGCAAAATCTTTCTGAACTGCCTTCTCCAACACCATCAGAAACAAGAATGCTGACCCGATACTAAATGAGAGCAGACTTTGCCCTTGCGACTTGTTATGTGGCGATACAGCATGAGGCAGAAGTAAAGTCAATACAGGCTCCCTGAACAGCATCAGCCTTGCAAGAGGGAAGAAGTGGGTTTTGTCACAGGTCAGGTCAGCAGCCAGGACTGTGATTCACCGAGAGAGCAATTTTCATTTTTACATACTCCATTTCACACTACACTTCTAAATAGAAACTGCAACTCCAACTTAAACCATCAGAAATTCAGATAAAGGAACTCTTTCAGTCTTCCTTAACAACCAGCAGGTCCAGTGGGAAAAGGAAATTGTAAAGATGATTCAAAGTTAGCATATCCAGTTACCCAAGCCAAAAAACACATGTACTTTTTGATTTCACATTAAAGAGTGATGAAGCCATCATTCAAGTTTTTGTTGTGTAGCTTGCTTTTATTTTTTTCCCCATTTGCTTAATAATTTTATAGTTGTCAGGAATATCTGTTTGGTTTATTTACTTATCCTCTAAGCAATGCTACAACACAGTGCCAAAACTGAAAGCTCAGTGATTAATCATGGAGACAAAATGCTCACTAATTTGTCTGGTTTCATAGTCAGTTAAGCTGAAAAAAAAAAAAAATCATGTGAACACGAATAGCTACCAGCCAAGAAATAAAGGGAGGGAACCGATGAGAAAACAGACAGTACTTGTTTACTATATAGACATCAAGTTCACATTTTCAAGCTTAGCCACACTGGAACTGGATGACTGACCACAATGTGAGAGTCCCCTCAAATGGTCTGATTTTCACGGACAGCTGCATAACCATTCATTGCACTGAAACCCTGAAACTAAGCACACAGCTGATGCTCCTGCCTTCTAGGTGCATGAGTGTGAGGATACTGGCCAACTAGGTCAAGCTACCAAAACATCTCAGCGAGCATATCCTAAAAAAATTCCCCAATATTTCAAGCATGGAAAAATACACAGACTTTATATTTAACTGGTCATTTATACAGGTGATCACTCGATCAAATGGAATTGAACTCTCCCCTGCTTCTCTGCCCCAGCAAAACTGTTATAAGGGAAGTCTCTAAAATAATCCAGAATTAGTTGGTCTAGCTTTCCAATTTAAAACACTACCATTGTGCTTGAAACCCTGGAAATTATTCATGCTGGTAGCTCAAATTAAATTGGTGTTTCAAACTAAAAGCTCAAAAAAGGCATATTTCAGGTAAACTAAAAAAGGAAAAGATTATTATATTTTCTTTCCTTGATCTTCATTCAATGAAGCTAAGTATTTAAGAATAACTTGAACTTTAATTAGAGAGAATCAGCTTAAAAGCAAATGTAGTAGGAACCTCTTTAAGTTAAGCAAATTAAATTATTCACTTCAAATGGACCTATTTCATAGGAAAGATTCTTCAAGCAGAATTGCCAAAAATGGAATTGTTATGGAGAAAGGTCTTCAGGATTATTTTAGGAGGAAAAAAACCCTCAAACACGGCTTCTTAAGAGCTGGTCATTTATTACATGAGATTTTTCTTATTTGCACTGACTTTGCCAGGATACAGAGCAAATATACCTCTAGGATCTGGCTGTGACCAGAGCTTTTCTTCCCTATCCACTAAAGGGTTGTGTCTCAATCACATATTGAGAAGCCTTTTAAGCAGAAGAGATGATCACATGTACAGGGTCATGCTGCTCACCCGATTTTGGGTTGGGAGGGAAATCTCCCCCTGGGTTTTGGTTAATGTGTTTTCACCTCCTCCTATTTCATGGGCATGCTTGGTCCATTGAAAAAACTGCACTTAATTTTCTGTCCCCGTGCATGAAGCTTGGGCACTAATGACACATTGGTCTTTTTATTTCTCTGCAGCTGGCAAATAATTTAATTTCTTTAGGACTCAGATGCTTTGTTCCAGTTAAAGCCCTTTGGCACTGCATAAGGCTGCTTGCATGAATTGCAATAGTCTGTGTTACACACAACAAAAACAGTAAGCACCATGATCTGGTAAAATATGGTCTACATGGATTTACCTTCATTCCTAACTAACATGCACATGATCTAGTAGACAAATTTCCAGGCTCAAGCAGGCAAGTGAAATAACAGGGGATGCTGCTGCGAGCGTTGTCTACAAAGCCATTCTCCAGCATCCCTGATCTCACCTGTCTGTGCATGCCATTGGAGGCTGGACAGCTGGGCTGGGGCTGTACCCAGTCAGTTTGGCTATAGAGCAGGTTTTGAGCTGCACAAAGATATGTCCAGGTTGGTATTTCTGCACACATGTATACATAAATCTGAACACCCAGGAAAAAAACCTGTAAAAACGAGGTGCAAATCATTTAGGAGAGGGACAGTAAGGGGGTAGGAAGAGAAAAAGGCAATTCCTGGAGTTAAGTATATAAATCCTCTTTTGACTGCTTATGGATCTGTGCTCAGCATACTGAAGCAGTGTCGATGGCTTTCGAGGGTGCTATGAAGAAAAGGCTGGGAATTGTCAGCAGGGATGAAAATGGCAAAGTGGTGACGGCTACAAGAGTCATACAGATAGGAGTTCACAGGAGTTCAAAACAGCACCATAATCACGATGACAAAGCAGCCCTTGTTAAGGCCAAAATTCCTTTTCTCTAGAAGAGAACATAAGGCATGAGATAGGTCTTATTGCAGTGCAGTACTAATGGACTGCTGCATGCAGGACCGCACGCAATTGTTATTCAGGCTCATTTTAAATATCCCTGACACTGGAGTATTTTCTCTTCCCCCAGGAAGCTGCGTTACTCTGCCATCAGATTGCAAATGTAAAGGTAATGGCATTTAATAATTGCTCTGGGACTAAGACAGTTCTCTTTCTGACTTCAGGAATATTAACCCAAACTTAGCTGAATCAGCTTCCTTAAAGGCACTAGGACCTACCAAGGAACAGTCCTGTTTGTTCTTCTTTTCTGCATGAGATTCTTAACAAAACTTTTTTTTTTTTTTTTTTTTTTTTATGGCAGGTCAGGTGCCTCTGAATTTACAAGCACTTACTTTTAATGACCATTCTCAGTGGGAATAGACATGTGCAGGAGGAAAATAAAGAGGGAATATTATATTACGGCATCTGTCCCTACGGCTTACTATTTTATGGGGGATATTTTATGAATATCTATTGTGCTAAAAGCTCATATGACTGTCATCTCTCTGCTTGACTTCTAAATTAACTAAACCCTTTTATGTGAAGATTAAAACTGATTCCTTAAATAGAATGATAAAGTGTTTGTCAAAGCCATGACAAGCTGACTGCTGTATCACAATGCTTCAAATCAAGAACCATTAGAAATAATAATTCCAACTCTGAGAACATTAGCTGCAATTATTAACATATTGTAAATATGCAAAGAAAAGTAGAACAGACTTTACATCCCTTTAACTTTTCATTTAGCTCCAAAAATGAGATAGTAGAAGGGCTGACAAGCTCTATAACCTTCTTAATGTTAATGTGTTTGGGAAGCATGGATTCCACCTTAAAAATTTTGCTGGCAACTGCACCAAAGAGCGCAAGATCAAAAATGACAGAGAACCAAATTTTTCTTGCCCTTTTTTATCTCTAGAACAAAGTCAAGACGTGACTACATGTTGTTAAAGCAGAAATAGAAAGAACTTTAGACCGAGGGACAAAATGAGCTTTGTAAGAGGTCAAGCCAACTTGCAAAGCAAAGGTGATTCAGGGAGACAGTGACTGTGGAAAAAAGGAGATTGACAGGCTGTGAGTGGATGTAGTTAAAAACAAACCTGGTTTGGCCCCACCACAAAACTAACCATTCACATCTGTTTTCAGCAGGGTTATACATTCTACCTTTCTCTCTGTGGTCAACATGACAATACTACTAAGATAGATGCTATCAGGTGTAAAAGCAGAAACAAAACTGAAGGACTTCAAAGCACTCAAGCCAGAATCTAGAAAGAACTGGCACAGAAAAAACTAAGCCTAGGAAGGATATTTAACAAGCATCTAAGTGCAGAACAACAAACTGGCAGAAAATCAGTTTATGACACAGATTATATGATGAGTGTGTCTGCTATAGCTGGAACACAGACTAATGAGCTCCAAAAAGGAAAGCTGAAGTGCTCCCATTCTGCAGCCCACTCCACTTGATAAATAGACTTTCATTCCTCTGCACTGCTCACAGATGGTGAAAGCCTCTACTTTCTTCTACTCAAAATGATTTTGTACACAGCTCCCAGCTGGTAGACAGGACCTGGCCAAACCCATGAATTTATTTGGCCCATCAGATTTATATCTATAGAACATAAGTGGTTGCTTTTGAAACAGGTTTTCATCTCTTGCTTTTAATTAACTTCTGGCTCTGAACTCACACTTCTGAGAAGTGCAGGTTGCTCACACTTCCCAGTTTTCTGTGAACTCCAAATCCAAATTTCTTCAGTTCAAAGGCCATGTTTTCAAGTGAAATGGTATGTGGTTCTGCACTTTTATTTATGAAAGTACCAGAACTTGTAAAACAGAAAAAGACGTAAAAATAGGTATTCCTAGAAATACTGTTCCTGGCTGCCTGATCTCTGTCCTTTCATCTCTACACTCCAATGATAAACACAATAAACTTATACAGAAACTGCTGTCAAATAGCCTTCTAATCAGATGCAGACATACTGAATCCAAGCCTAACCAGCCTTAATTGAAATTGCCCACTGGCGCTGGCTGGGGCTGTTCACCCTCTCTGAAAACCAGACCCAAACCTGCTGACCTGCATCCTTCTGTCATTAAAGCTTACTCTCTGCTTTAGGAAGCTTTGAAAATCATTCTGGTAAGTGACACAACACCACCTCTGATGTCCACTTGTGCAACCCTGCCATAAATGCCAGAGGAAATGTTGCTGTGAACAAAGGGGAATTGGTATCTTTATTTCTGTAGGCTCGGAAACTAAATAACACTTTTTAGTAGTCTCCCTGTCCAAACCACCTTTTAACATATGAGTACTATGATTTACCCTAAAAAGGGTATCGAATGGTGGAAAAATTAGCAGTACAAGACTTCAAAGCAAATATTACACTCTACCTAAGTTTCACAAAAGCAGCTGCAGATCAGCTGTTGCATGTCACTGACTCTTAGCATTCTTTCAAAGAATTTAACCAAGGATGATTGCAAGCCCTGATCAACTAGGATAAAAGTTAGGTTTGCAGACAAGAATGCAAAACTGTATGAAGCCCCTGACAATTTGAGCAATGGACAATGTTTTATATGGCTCCCACTCATTTAAATGAGATCGCATGGAACATGTGAATCGGGTAAATCCTCTTTTCAGAAGCAATTATACAGCGTAACCGCAGGACAAGATTCCTTTCCTTGCTGTTTGTGAGCTATCTAAACCACACTAGCTATATAAAACCCAGACTAGACTAATAATTTCCTCCAGGTCTACAGCAATATGTGGAGATTACAGCAGAAAGGATTGCTTGAGGGTTTCTCCCTGCTTTGATTACAAGTTCAGGGGATTCGGCATACTACAAACAAAAGCAGCAAAAAATAGCGGGTCAAATTCTTCTCCATAGGGTGCCCCTGTCCAGCTTCACTGACGTCAATGTTGCTATTACCAGATTTAGCAGATGATTGCTGGAAAAGAGGATAATGGTGACCTTCAGTTAAATGAAACCTTTAGAAGGAGGGCGAACCCTCACTGCCTCAGTCATGGGCTCAAATCCACTTCTTTTTGATGGGGCTGCACTATTGGCTGAGGAAAACTTGCCCTGCTGATTTTATTTAAATTTTTAAATAATTTCTGATGTTTAAGTGGCAGACTTAGCACAGAACCAGCTATAATATCTGTTTCTCCGATGCACCTGTTCCTCAAATTTGATTTCCAAGTAACAAGAAAATCTATTGTAAAGGCAACTTGGAGACACAAAGGGAGGAAGTGAGCTGTATTTGTGATGCAACATGAAGAGAATTGTTTGATTTAGGACAGGGTGAATAGGACACAGAATTATATTTTATGGTTGAATGGACCAGACTTGTAGATGAGTGTTGTTTAATTAGAAAGTAAACACCAAGCAATCAAATATCACGTAGACGACTGAGCAGAGCTCTGAGCAGCTCCACAAGGAATCAGGCAGTGCCTACTTGAAAGAAGAGCTTGTTCTTTATACATCTAGGATGCATTTTTATAGCCTCATTTCACATTTTTAACATTTGCATGTAGTCACATTTCCTACACATGTATAATCTCTACTTGATTTTGGTTTTTACTTTCTAACTAACACTGATACCATACACTATTTCACTGCAAATTAAATTAGTTGTGCTCAGACTCATGACAGAAGCATGGTCAGACTGAAATCAGTATTGCAGATCTTCAGGGTTTCCTCTTTCTGTTCCTAAACTTCCTAACGTTAAATCTTTCCAGGAACTGAAAAAAAATTAAGGAAGTCTGCCAGGCATCTACAACCATGTTCAGTAATCATGTTAGCCACTCTGCTCACATTTGATTGTAAGGACTCAGAGGTACCTGTTCCTGAAGTAAACCTTCCCCAAAGCATGTATCAGTGAAACAAGCTAAGCTGCTCAGTCATACTAGCCAGTGTCAAATAAATACGATAGCTGTACAGCAGCCTCAAGATCACAGAATCACAAAATCATAGAATACCTACCAGGTTGGAATGGGATAATCAAGGATAATCTGGTCCAACCTTTCTTGGCAAAAGCATAGATAAGATGGCCCAGCACCCTGTCCAGACGAATCTTAAAAGTGTCCAATGTTGGGGAATCCACCACTTCCTTGGGGAGATTATTCCAATGTCTGACTGTTCTTACTGTGAAAATTTTCCTCTTGTGTTCAGCTGGAATATGCCCAGAAGTAACTTGTACCCATTACCCCTTGTCTTTTCCATGCGATTCCTTGTAAAAAGGGATTCCCCATCTTCTTTGCATCCACCTTTAAACAGTGGAACAACATCCAAAGTAGATGTGGTTTTCCAGCTACAACCTTAATAATGCTGAGCAGAGTAAAAGATGCAAAAGAATAATTTGTCATGTAGAACAGCCCTGTAATTTTGGAAGCCATCAACATTTGTCTTTTTATCACTGTTTACAACAAACCCCTTTTAGCTTACAGTCAACTAAAATCCTCAAATAGGCTTTTTTAGTAGTAGTTTTGTTTTGCTGATGAAAAATGAGACACAAGTATTATTTCCAGAAGTTTAAAATCCATCAATATTTATAAAAGCACTCTGAAATTTATACTGGGAAAAGCAAAGTATTTCTTAGTGGTGTATAAATATTGTTATAGCTATAAATATACCAGTACTCTCAAATGCTTTCAAGTCCATTTTTTTTGACCCTTTTGCAATTAAAAACTGGACTGGAATGACAAAGCTGGTGTATGGAGACTTAGGAGAACACTGCTCCTTTGCATACATCATGAGCAGTATAAAAGTCTATATTTCCAGAGAGATACAGCCACTGGTACTGGATTGACTTCTTCCTTAGGAAACAAGAAAATATGCTTTAAAAAGCAATAGAAGTAGAAAGCAGCTGTACTGCTCTTCTGTCATGCTCTGGCTCTTTTCATACTCTGTATAGAGCCACAAAGCTGATCCTGCCCAGCCTTCCTGCCTGGCCCTGGGTGAGCGAGGCAGCCCTCTACCCGCTCCACACCAGCAGCATCCTCTTGGCCAACACCATGGGCTCCCAGGGCGAGGGCTCCAGCAGAAGCTGCCAGCTCAGAGCAAGGCTCTTTGACCTCCTATGCCATTTTTATCTGATCTTCCTATTCTGCAAATTTACAAGTTTTTTAGGGGCTGCTACTGACCCAACACTCCAACTCAGCATAGTCCCCAGGACCGTTTTTCTTCGGGCAGTGGCTCCAACAGCTACTGGGGCATCAGCAATGGGCAATGTTGGCATCTCCTGCTTACTGCTTTCCTGGATGCTCTGCATGGCAATAAAGACCACCACTGAGCAATGGAAGGGGAAAAAGAAGGATTGGGGATGTAGGATGCATGAGGGAGCTGGAGAGGCTATTGGGCAGGATGGGATGAGCCTGTGCAGTTGCAATCACAGGTGACTTGCCTCCCAGTTCGCTAGGGTAGGACTAGGAAAATAACCCCAGTATTCCAGGACATTTTAAATTATTGCTGCATGGACATGTGTAGGATATTTTGCCTTATTTATACGTGCGTGCAAGTGCCTGAACTAACTCCCGTGTGCCTAAGGGAATAACAGCCTAGGAGCATTGTGGAAAGCCAGCTGGATCCAGCAGCAATTAAGCTCCAAGCCTAACACAGAGAGAAGCAGGGACCAAAGATCTCCCCATGCTACCAGCCAGGCTGCTCTCCCACACAAATCCCGCTGGATGCACTGCCGATGAGTCCAGACATGACAGTGCCTTGAAATGCCATGAAGAAAGAGGATGGTGAGAAAAAAAGAAGTATATGGCTACTTTTGATACTGATCTGCCTCATCCATACTGATCTGCCTCATCCAGACTGCTGTTAATATATCCTAAGAATAGAGACAGCTACCAGAGCCAGCATTCAAAGGAAAGAAAAATGGCCAAAATAATTCTGTTTTCTATTAAATATAACAGTTCCTTCCCAAAAACGCAATTCGGGGAACTTTAATATTCTCTTTCAGGGAATTGAAAGTAGTGACAGAAAAACCCCTCTTTTTTTTTTTTTTTCTGGAAATATGGTTGTCTATATGGTTGTCTAATAATGCAATATGTTCTAAATTTGTAACAAAACCCCCATGTGTCGTTTATAACCATCCGTATTACTGCCTGCACACAAGTGTATTCATTTGTACCTGCATATCAGCAGAATGTATCTGCACATCACTGCAACATTACCTGATTCCTGCCTGAGGACTATCTCACCATTACCCTTACAAACACCTGTTTTGAAATTACAGGGCTAGGGAGCTCCAGGTTTTCAAGGGGAAGGCAGTGCTGCACTGCCTGCCCTCAGTGTGCTGCTTTGACTAATCCAACCTTTTGTATTCACAGTTTCCAAGAAAAAAGGCCACATATAATTACATGCAAGAGGTCTAGGGGAAAGGTGGGTGATGTGGAACAAAGAGCACATTTTCAGGAGCTTTGAAAGCTGATGTGGCGTACCAAGATCAATGACATGTCATCCCGGAGGAGCACTGAAAAAAGCCTTTGTAGTTCTGCTCCCCTTCTGTCTGTCTGTATTTTGTATTTCTAAGCAGGCAATTTGCAGACGGTGTGCGTGTGCATGCAGCCAGCGTGCACTGTGAATGCATTTAAGCACACACAGCATCCAAGCAACATAATGTTAGAGATCACAGACAAAGTACTGTGTAAAAGCTGGGTGGTACAAAGAAATGTAAAGTTAAATTGGAAATTAACACAGAGAGAAAGAGTTGACACAGGAGCCAGAGAAATTGTTCCTGTGATCTCATCAATAAAATGTCCATCTAGCTGATATTAAAATGGTCTCTAGGCCACGGAGGGCAGCATGTTCTCATTTCAAGCAATGCATCTCAAATATAAAGTAGTGGGAAACACTGTAAATAACAGATTTTAAAAAATAGTCCCCAAGAACAACAAAAAGTCTAGCTGAAAAGAACACATCTGAATCAGGTTTAAACTGTTTCTCAAAAAATAGTCTGATGCATGTAACAGCAGCTTCTCAAAAAAGAGCTTAATACAAGAGGCAGTACGGAAGCAGACTGAGTGGAAAAAAAAGCTGCTGAATTTATAAAAAGGTAAATATCATTACAGCAAAAGGTTCAAGATAAGGAGAAAAGAAAAAAAAAGAGAGACGCTTTTTCCTCCTACAAGTGAGGGGCAGTAAAATTTTAGGACTCAGCTTGATATTTCAATAAATAATTATGTTTTTCCAACTGAACAACCAGCTAGACACGGCAAACTGTAATTAACACCAAGAAGCATAATACCACTTGGCATGCTTATACCTTGTTTCTGAACAGGAGGCTGCAAGAACCCCTTAAAAGCTATTCAAAGAAACTTATAATTATGTGCTAGTGTGATTAGGCTCTTCTAATAATGTCATGTCTATTGAGCACACTCTATTGAAAAGCCCACATAAAAAATGCACAGTTCCACTGATCTGTACGTTTATGTCAGAAGGCCTCATTTGGAGATCTGAGAAAAGAAAGAGACATTACTATGGAGATTAAGAAATTTGGTTTAGCACTGTAAAATAATATTACAATTGAACAATTTATTAGCACCAACTATTAATAAATGTGCCAGTGTTTCTCACTGGAAGACAGTGTATGCGGTTGCTTATAGCTATGCTAAAATTTTTAAGCTGTGGGAGTGAATCTTATGTTAAAAAGTTCTTTGAATACTTTAAGGCTTTGGTGACTTGGAGCAGAACTTTGACTATAGGCAAAACAAGTAGACACTTTTGATGGTGCATGAAGGATCAAACCAGCACCAACAAGGTCATAGAGCAATCTGATTATGCATGCAATTGCAGAACTGCTAAATATTTTTATTGTTATTACAAATAGCCATTATGTTAGAAACTCTCTTTTCTTCATCTTTGTTGCAGGAAACAAAGATATCACCTACAACTTTATGTAAAGTAAGCCATAAAAGTGCTCTCGGTCCAATTGCATTTTTAACTAGCTCTTGTTCATTTTAATTTAGGACTGAAAGGTACAAGCAAGAAATGAAGATGCCTGCTGCCTTAGGCCAATTAACCCATGTACTCGAGAATGGCTTCTCCAGAGTTAAACACAGTGGCATGATTCCTGGGGACCCTTGAGTATACATGAGCTTGTCGCTTCAAGAAGATGAACCGTATCTCAGTGTTGTAGCGCAAGCAAGAAAACTTTGCAGGTGCTGAAGTCTGTAATGATCTAGCACAAACTTAAGTCAGCTGCTGGGTTTTTGTAGATAATCACATCTTCGCACACAGCCTGGATGAGTTTTCAGAATATGGAACAAGTCAGACCAAAGAGCCTTTCTTGTGCTATTCAGCCTCCCTTCCTCTCTCAAACAACCTTGCACCTCATCTCACACTCACCTCCAGATGTACCAATTATTATTATTTCTGGAGTCAAACTAGAATATACCACTCCCATTTGGAAAACACCCTTAGGGCTGCAAAAACCTTCAGACAAAGCAGGGAGGGATATATAATACTGTATTAAGAAGAAAAGAAATTGGTGTCCATTAAACAAGGCATTACCATTCTCTTCATCTCCTTGGAGACCTGGTGAGCTCCAAGGTGGTTATAAAAGGGCCGGTCAACACCCCAGTGCGGCGGGTTATGGCTGATGGAATTAGCACGCTGACGGTTCATCTTGGCTATTGTGGCTTTCTCATCTTTCTGAAATACAAACGGGAGAAAAATGCAGAATAAATTTTGAAACATTTACATGTCAGTCATTCTCTAAGCATCTCTCACTTCTGATGTCTCACTCCAGAAGCTGGATTTGCACCTTGTACTCCATGAAGTGGCTGCTGATCAGAAGCAGTCCCAATCCACAATTTCTTTTTCTTCTCATTTATTTGAACACTTGCCCTTAAGTGGTGCTGATTATTTTATTCCTTTGCTTGTTTTGAATAACCATCATAACCTCTGTAAACACAGGGAGCATTCCAAAATGGAGACATCTATTTTCTTTTTCAGTAAACTGAATCAAACTGAATAATTTCGGATAGGAAATTGCAGCTCCAAGCTGAGATACTACAGAGAGGGTCCTAAAAAAATAATTAAAAAAACCCCAACCACCAAAAGACTCATCTTCAAGAGAAAGGACACTCGGAGCAATCTGGCTGTAGAACAGGAGCCTTGAAGCTCCTTGAAGTCATAGGAATAAGGGACACCCTTCTCTGTAAGTATAAGCAAATAATTTTCCACACTTGCAAGTGCTTCTTCCCAGACATGCTAAGGAAAGCAATGCTAGCTGCAAATTTTGTCATTGCCATTAACTTTCCTGAAGCTTGGACAAAGTCTTTGGTTTTGTTATTAGAGCTGGTTGGATCTGTTGGAAAGGTTTCGTTCAATCTCAGTGTGAGTTACAAGAGCACAGAAGTGCAGCATGTAACCCGGCTACAACAGGCTGGTTAGTTCCTTATTTTGAATATATTCTTTAGCTAAAAAGACAGGGAGGTTTCCACATGGAATGTGCTCTGCGGAAAGACAGGAGCTTACTGCCCAAGCTCAAACCCTTCGATCTGCTCTAGAAAGACTCCACTGGAGACTTGCTCAGGACTGTGCAATTTACCTGTATTGATCAGAAGGCAGAGGGGTGGCAGGTATTACAGCCGTGCTTAAAAGGTGACAAACTCTGGAAAGCTTGAAATTCTGGACAGCGAGGTTAGCTACAACTTGGCTGTTTATTACTTGAGAGATAAGACTTTGTCAAGAGAATTGCTGCTCCATGAGATTATTAAAAAAATTAGACATAATAGTTAATTGTGAATTTCAGAAAGTGTTCAGACAACTGAACAATTTAAAAAGAAGGCATCAGGTTTTTTAAATGGTAGAATTTTGGTTCAGGTGTTGTATGACAATACAGGTAAGTCCACATCTTTTTTTTGCCTAGATTCTGCTCTCCCTACATATTTATTTTGATTCCTCAGTATTCACTGTAACATACACCTGTCAAGAGTTTGCAAAATACTTGGTGTTATTTCCATGGTAACCAAAGAGTTAAATGTCAAGTGTTATACTGCCTTAAATTATTTTTTTTTAAAGAAATTTCAAAAAGTCTGCTAATATTCAGTGCTGGGGAAAGCTGTCTGATTGACAAGCATGGTAAATCATCACATCTTTTCTTTCAAAGACAGCTGTGATGACAACATTTCCTATGAGACCACAAGTTCACCACATAGGCACCAAACGTCCCCGGGAATGTAGTGCTGCAGGCTTCACGGTCACTAGCTGAGGCTACCGTGCCACCTGCAACAGGAACTGTGTGCTGAACACTCAGCTGCCCCCATGACAGTAAGTAGCAGTGGTCACTGCAGCCCTGGGCTGCCAGCGAAGATCTTTTTCCACCCAGCCATGATGACAGTCATAGGATCTCAAGGGAACTCAGTGGGAACAAACCTGAGGCAGCTATCACCTCCCGAGGATGTCTGCTGGGGAGAACTGTACGTGCTCCCACACTGCATGTCCCCAAGACAGCAAGTGTCTCCCCCATCACCTCTTCCCCACATCAAATCCACCACTGTTTCAGCTGCAGGAATGGAAAACTCTATCATCTGGCACCAGCTGAATTTCACATGAGCAATCATGACAGAGCCACTGGATAACCTCCAGGACAGCTGTGTTTTAAAGGTTTCTAAAAATACACTAATATGATGCAACACTGATGTCTAGATATGAGTTGGTTTGAGGTTTTGTTTTTTAAAAGTCACTGCTCTTTATGGTCTCTGACATCATTCGTAGCACTTTCTTGTGTTTTTTTCAGTTATGCAATCTTTTTCATAGTTACACTGCTTTCTTCTATATTGTGATGCCAGAAGCTGGTAGGAAATAGACTTTCATCATCTCCAAGCAAATATGTATTGTTTTTAATAACAGAAGTGACACCATCAATCCATTTTATTATAACTCAGTGGAGGGTTTTCAAGCAAAATCAATCAAAACCCCCAGAAAATCAAGTAGTTTGAGGACCTATAAAAGCAAAGATATTTGGTTACATTACAAATGTTTTTACATCAACAGATGATAAAAGATACATATAGCAGGTTTCCCTCCATGAGTTAATGAATGTGGTTAGAATTTGAGAAAAGCCTTAATGCCAAAAATCCAAGGAGATGTAGTAAACTCTCTTAGCCAGCGAGTGATCCTTCTACCTGATGCTAGTGCTGGTGACTCTGAAGCATCACTTGATTAATTTGAAGGAAATAAAAGACCTCATACGTATTTATTGACACATCTGGGTTGGGTAAGGGTGGGACAAATGGTTAAATGTGTACTTCCGAGACTGTTTCTAACCATGAGGTCAGGCACCATAAATTTTCCACAGCTACATGAACTCTGGCAGTATTTCCCCCCCACCCCCTGTAGAAGGTTTCCACTGGATTGTGACCTAATCTGATTCAATCAGATTAAAACACATACATACAAGCATAGTGGATTCTTGGTTTCCCACATTACATACTGTGCTACTGTATTATCTTGAACAATAGGACTTTGTTGTTAACAATAATATTTATTCTAGAACATTTTTTTAAACCTGATATTTAAAAAAGTTGAGCTAATTTATTTTCTGAAAAATCACTTGTTCAGTGGGTGGTGATAATAAGAAACTCTAAAAATGAAGAATTAGAAGGATCACAGCTCCTCTGTGGAAATTTATGAGAATCCCTCCTCTGTTTTTTCCCAACTAAGTGACAGCATGAGGACAACTTGCACATAGGGTTACCTAAGGCATAACAAGAGTGGAAAGTAGAAAAAAGAAAAGAAAGAGATGATACCTTTCAGGCCTACTCATTAAAGGTATTACCAACAACAGGAGCAGGTGCAAAAGCTTCTGACAGCAACAAGTTTTTCAGATTTAACGTGGCTAAACTCCAGAAAGCTGTTGTGGGAACTTTTCAAATCTGGACTCACAGAAAGACTGTAAATCTTATTCCCAGAAGTTTTATTGTGTTCCCACCACCAGTTCCCACACACTGAGTTACAGTGATGCTATAGCAAAACTGCAGAAATAGCTGGGATTTTTGCTACTTATCACTTGTATCAAGAATGCCTGTTACTTCTTTGGTGTGTGATAGGATTTTCCAACACATTGATCACTATCAGTGCAACAAAGCAGTGAAATCTGAGCATGGATCAGCCATTTCAGATTCAGCTACATATTATTCTTTAAATTCGCTTGAAGCCCTATTGACATGTGAATGAAATTTCTTGCAGTGCTACGTGCTCCATACCACGGCCTTCATAAATCTACATGAGCGGAACCCTGCTGAGCGGTGATTAAATTTGTTAAATTGAGGAACTATCACATTGAATTGATTGTGTTTTAGGAGAGTCACATGCACAACATTTAAAGGATCATTTTGTTTCTTCAGCTGGAGGGAGTTCCAGGACACTATTTAGAAAAGAATGAGAATTGTTTTTCTAGGAGTTACAGCCAAACTTTTGTTGAGCTGTTTTATGGCAACCATCAACAATTCTTTCTGAAAATGTTGTGTACCTGCCATTGTTAAAAGAAACACCCATGTTTACTGCAATTGAAAGACATTAGAAAAAAAACCAACCCAAAACCCACATTATTTTCAGTTTGCTGACTTTGTGCACTCTAACAACAATCAAACTGAGTAGTGTAAGAGCAGGGATGTGACAGGATAGAAGTAATGACTGGGACAGATGTTTTGAATAAAATGCCAACTGCAATTTCAGTTCTAGTAGCAGATACTTTCAGCAACTACCTAGTCAGGGATCGTGACACAGAACTTGTAGAGCAGCAAATGCTGGGCTTAGATCAACAGCCTTGAGAGCAAGTTTTTCTAAACAGAAAAAATACCGTAGCTCTCATTGGTTTTGTTTTTTCCATGGAGCATTTGACAGAGTGCTGTGTTGGAGACTTATGGATAAGATGGGGGATATGAACCTGGGGAAAAGTGCTGGTTTCCAGGGGAATAATAGCAAGAGATAATTTTGAACAAGGACGTATTAGTTTTGGTGAAAAATACTACTAGAGTTTCTCAATTATTAGTCTTGGGGTAGATTTGGTTTAATTTGTTTTCTTATCACATTTGGCACCAAGAGTAGCAATGATAAACTTTGCTAATGAGAGAATCAGAGATAGTATTTGATAGATAAGAGAAAAAGAAGTATTAGCACCTGACATTTGAGTACTGCCATAGTAGAAATGGGTCTGGAGACATTCGAGTGTACAAAATGCAGGATCATTCACTTAGTCAGAAACTTCATTTTGTTATCAGGAATCACATCAGTTCACCACAATAAAGATCAGACACCAAGATAATGCAACTATGCAAAAGGCAAAGGTTTCCTTTGATGACTGTGAAAATTAAGAGCTTGCTGTGAGGGCCTATGGTTGATTCTTCTTTGTTGTGAGAAGACATTAGAAGAGTTTGTCTTAGGAGAAAAAAGGCTAAGAGAGAGAGAAGATACAACTGCTGTCTGACAGTGGACACCAGACAACCAGGTTTTAGAGCAGCCCACTGTTAGCACTAATGGGAGCAAACAAACCACAGAACAATTCAGCAGACCTTTATGATTAAGCCTGCTAATTTTATGACAAGAAGCACTTTAAATATATATACACTTTATGTATATATGATTTATATATACATATATGAATATGTCTGTATATATATATAGGTTCACATTACAATGAAATGCATGGCATCTATTCTATCCCACACAGTTAAGACTGCTTTATATTTTAATTAAAAAAACCCTACCTTAAGGAACTGAAAGCAAACACAAGGAAAACAAATTTGGAACTTTGGATCTCTTTTCAAAATATCTCAAAAAAAATTTCCAAAAAATCCACAAAAACTTTTATCTAGGGGAACATAACACTGCAATAATAAAGTCATTCCTGCACTGCTCTGAGGTATCTGAGCACTGCCTTCTTCACAGGCAAGTGCTCAGCCACAGGAGCAGCAGCATCACAGGACAGGGCAAACAGAAAGGTGAAACTGGATCTGGAGGTAAAAATGAGGGAAGAGAAACCAAAAAAAGGTTAGCCTGGAATTTAAAACTTCACTGTTTATTCTCTTTCATTAGAAAGCAACTCTTCTGTGTACCAGATAGAAAACTAGGACTACATTTTCAGCTCTAGGGATGTTATTTAAAGACTGAGTGGTCAGAATCTGTTTTTTCCCCCCCCTAAAACTCAACTAAATATATTCAAATTAACAGCATCCTTAAGAAATAAAAAAACCCCCACCTTATTTTCAAAGAAGGAGACAGTCTGAATTTCTGGAATAAAAATACTAGATAAATGTTCCTCCCATTTACTCTGTGCCAAAGAAATGGCATTAACACCATGAAAAAGTCAAATAAACAAACAAACAAACAAGACAGTAAATTCTAAGTTATGGCTCCCCATGGCAACAGTAAGCAGAAAGGGAATGGAACAGATGCCATTAGATTTTATACACTCATCATAGTTCCTGGTATTGCTGGGTCTCAATGGCTGTGCGACCAATGGACCAGGCGTTCAGATAATTCAAGTCTGCCTGTGTGAATAGCCTAGGCAAACAGTTACTTGGGTCAGCTATGCATCTGCTCTCAGGCCAGTGCAAATCCCGTGCCTTCTGCATGAGGATAGCAGGAATCCAGACACGACTCACAGGAACCCATTACTAAGTTAGGTGAACATTTTATAGTCATTACTGGAACAGGCTGAACTCTAAACCTGGCTAAACACATCACAAGAAGTCATTTAAACCAAGCAGAAATGGAAGGAAAAAGTCAAGTGCTAGAAGTTTGTCTAGCATCAGGCAAATTATTCAAGAGTGACTGAAATGACTGTGGGAGAAAACTTTTCTCACTTCTGATCTTCATATTATATGAAAATGAGATTTTAAAGAGGGAGAGAATTTTATTCACAAAGGGGTAGAAAATGCTCACGGAAGCAAGAAAGTTGCAGCAGTAACTCCTGGCAAACCAGAAGCCCCTTTAAACACTAATATCCGTGACCCTGAGTACCAGTTTCTTTATGTTTCACTTTAGTGCAATAATTACGTAGGCCATGTGCACGTCCCAATTTTTAGCTACTCTGGGATGCGGCGCATGAGAGAAGCATTATAGTAGTGCCTACAGACTTCAGCTGAGGGCTACAATGTGTAACAGAGCTGCAATAAACATAATGCAGTGAAAGAATGAGGGGGGGGGAACCCATTTTATTTTATGATGGAAAATCAAGACACCAAGATGCAAGTTCCTAAAAAATCAAAGTCTGGAATGGAATCCACATCTTTTCTGAGTCTCTGTCCAGTCTCTCAGTCAAAAGACAGCTCTGTGTTCAAAAATAAAGTCCTAAGTGCTCTGCGTGTCTATTTCTGAGGGTTTTTTGTCTACACCAGCAAGGAGCAGAATCCTCATCTTAGGTCTTCTTCTTCTCTCCAGAGAAACCTTCAGTTGTCCACAAGAACATGCAGACAACTTGGTGAGTGTATGATTTATGAAGTCAATATAGCTTCTCCACCCCAGGAGACAAGGCCTTACCGTAAGGGTATTCGGTTTATGTTCTTAAATCTAGCCAGCAAAGTGTTTTAGTTATAAACATCAGCTGGCCCACTGACAGGCAGTGACGCTCAGGAAACAATAATCTTGCACTGCAAACTCTAATCCTCTTTTGAAGATTGACAATTGTTAATGAGATTTATCTTATGAGCAGATAGAAACCAAAACATCAGATTCTCTCTTTAGCAGATGATAAGGGATTTTCTTGGGAGATTTTTTACACAATATCCATTAAGGAGATTTGAGGCTCCCATTCTCTCAGGAAATGAGGCTATGCTAGGAAAGCATTTCTGTATAGATGTTATAGTTATTCAAATCAACCATGCTATTGGAACATGTCACAAACACTAATTCATTTAATCTCATGGTAGTCATATTTACAGCTGTGGGAAGGTTTAATTTGTCTTAGATTTGGAAATATTTGAACTGGTTTTCAATTCAGGCCAATCTTTACATGCCTGTCCATACTGTGAATAGCAAAGTAGTGTCCATAGTGCAGAAATTACTTAGAGAATTATTATTGGCTAGGCTCAACTAAATGATCAAAAAGGTCCCTTTCTAGTATTAGTCTACCATTATTGAAAAGGATACAAACTAGTGCTAACATCAACCTATTATTGGCAGTGTTGCAAAAAGGAGGGAGATACCGGCTGCAGTCCGCTGGAGTTCGACTTGACTCCAGTTCAAGTCAGTAATGACTTAATAGCCTTATTTTATGCAGCCTGACCCGTGTCATAACAGTAGGTATGATCTCATCCCACTGTCACAGCAATCATCCATCATTACAGTGGGTCAGATTTTCCCACCTTCAGAAAGAGGCTGAAAAGTAATGATAAGAATTGCTCTAATTCTTATGCTCATGGCAATGTGGTGAGCAGGTGCATGAAACCACCTTTGTCTGTAACCTGACAGAGAAGAGGTCTTTGTGGTTTTAGGAACTTGTACAAGTATCAAATTTAACTGAAAAAATACACATACATATTAATAGCAGTCTTAGAAATTATTTTCAAACAATTCAGGTCAACTTCTCTGCTAGAACTAGAAAGTACTTGGTGCAGAAACCTTATGCAGAAGGTGGCAACACTGCCTTCTACGCATGCAAAAGCTCAGTAAGAGGAGAGAAACAGGATTTTTTGTCACTGAAGATTTGGTAGTGAACTCACTCATCCATAAAGGCTGGTGTTCACTGTACTTTGGTGTGTAGGAGACCATCTAGTTATCTAAACCTGGATTTTTTTTTTTTTGGACTTACCCGTTTCTGGCTGCACTGTACAATCAAGAAGGTCTCAATACTGTGCTCTTTCAGGTAAGCGTTGCGTTCCCCTCCAAAGCCCAGCTCCACCTCATAGTCTCCATTGAGATAGTTCAGGGTTGCTTTTGTTATGTGGATGCGCCTTGAATGAGAAAAAAGACAAGCCAGTATTGTAGGCTCTGAGAAGTTTGACCTAAAAAAACCAGTTCCTGTCAGTGACAGGTTCAATGTACGAGAAAAAACAAGCAATAACACCCAATTTATTTGGCCATGCCACTACTCTTTACAGATGTAGCATGGGAGTTTCATCTGTTTTAAATGAAGCAGGCCAGGAGGCACCTTCTTAAAGAGAGAGGTGCATGTCCTTAGATATAAAGCACTCATTCTTTCAATCACTTTAACACACAGCACACACATATGGTTTGGTGAACACAAGCCCTTCACAAGGACATGTCAACTCAGTGGACACATGTAACATATACTCTAACATGTATCTTTTTTGTTGCGTCACTGTGATGCAAAGGCGGCTTGTAAAGGTATCCTGTCAAGTACCATAATCCCATGCTTTCTTCCAGAGCAGAGAAACGATGGAAAGGCATGTAGAACAAGTCAACTTGGCAACAACTCAGTCTTCAGTTGGTCCATGCAGTGGTGAAACAACCACTGATTCTTCTCTCTCACGGGAATGTTTCAAAACAAAAGGCTGAAACAACACTTCATGTAATATACCCAGATAGCTGGGATGCTCTACAGCAAACACTATTAACATCAGTCACATCTCTTTGTAACCAGGACCAGCTCTACTAGTGTTCGCACAGATGTGCTCATTTCTGTTGTATCTATCAGCTTTGTTTCACAAAGATGGAATTAAATTCTTACCACAGAAGGATATGCCCATTTTAGGATTTTGCAGACTTTCTGTAACCGAAGCCATGTACACACAGAATAACCCTGCTAAGATTCATACATGCTTAAAACACCACACCCACAGTTCATTTCACAGCAGACATACAGGCTCTCTGAACCTCTGACCCCTGTTTCCCCACCTCGCTGTGAGATGTCATATACAAAACAACATACGGATTAATGTGACAGCTTTGATGAAGCAACCTACCCAGCTTTGCCCCCTGCTTCCATGTGGTTGGCTAATGTAACGTCATTGGACCACACATCAAATTGCCACTTCCTAAGGCCCAAGACCCCGCAGTGAACTCTCCCGCTGTGGATTCCAACTCTCATGTTGACATTTACTCCTGTCACCTCCCGGACTAGTCTGAAAAGATATATGGGTGAAAAGGACATCAGTAAGACCTGCCTGGTTGTAGTTGGTGGCACAAATTTGCACACAGAACACAAAAATCAATAACGACCCCATAAATTATTAACACATACACATAGTGTTGTTCATCCACATCAACAGGACAACAGAATAAAACCAGATGACCTGGCTAGCCAAGCAGAGTATTAATTAGAAAGGGAGCCCTTGGAGTAAATCCATGTACTCTGAACTCATAGTCAAGTTGAGAACTCATAGGAGAAAAAAAAAAAATCTTTGGGCAGTGAAAGGAATAAAGTGCTGGTCTCTGATTTCCATACCAATCTGTATGGACAGGACATAACCTACCAGCAATCAGCCTCATTAAGAGTAATAGCATGTTGCAAAGAGAAAAAGGAAATGATTTCAGAGATCTTAATTTGTCTGTATGGTGCCAAGCATCAGCTCTTCCACCGATGAAATACGATACGTGTGTGAAATACCCCACTGCAGCTGGAAAGCTGGAACAGGGCTTACAGCTGCAGTCGGAGCAGCAAAACTGGAGAACCACATCTACTGCAGTTGCTCCAAACAGGCAGCTACAAATACTCAAGCTCTGATTTTAATGAGGTTTTGGATGCTCTGCTTACTCCCAAAATTACTGCTGTAATACTTTGTGGGTTTTGCCCTTCTAGGGCAAAAGTTAACTTCATGAGCTGTTCACATGGAAAATATATTTAGGAATGTGAGTAAGGGAAAGTCTTGATGAAGTCAATGGAATGACTCTGCTTCTTGCTACTGGTGATCACATTTTTCCCAGAATGTCCATATTTGACAGGCAATTTCACCTACACCTCATAGCACTGTCGTTTTCTTTGAGTTGTTAGATCCTCATAGCATGAAGTTTTACTTCATACCGGTCAGATTTCAACCTTGTTGGTTTTCAGGTTCATCTAGTCCTTTCTAGGACAGACAACCTCTGGACAGGTAAGTACTCCCTTCTTCCTAGCATCAACACAGATCTAATGTTTATGCTTTAGTTATTAATGAAAAGAAATCATTAAAGATAGACCAATTCTTGTCTGTAGTTCATTCCTCAGAGAGTAATACGCCCCTTAAAAGACTGTTCAAGATGACTTCTTGTTGAAACAGCTCCTATCCTTTTATAGTTCCTTTTTCCTTACAATCCCTTACATTTCACTATCTACTCCCTGAAGTGACATTCATTATATTTATTAGTAAGCAGCAAAGATTATCAGGCAGGAAAGGGAAGCTGCATATGGGTAATGTGCCACAGGCTTACAAAATGAAAGAGCTCCAACCACAACACTTGAGAAAGCAACAGGAACTGGGGTAATAAAAATGCAGCAAGGACAACAGTAGCTGCAGTGTGGGTACATCACTGGGGAGGGAGGAATAACTTGCTGCACGAGAGCTGCACCCTCTGCCAAGCTACTTCACTGACACAGGACCAGGGAACTTCTCCCATTAGAGACATTGATGAGAAGATGACTTTCTCCAGGCCTAGCAGCAAACAAATGAGTTTCCTTTACAGACAGATGAAAGACTTTGTTACCCTCCTTCTTTTTTAGTTCATTTTATACAAGCAGTAGTGAATATATTCCTATCTTTCTGATCTGGGGTAATGCTCCCTGCTGTTATTTTGCAGAGATGAAAACAGCCTACAGGGAGGGCCCAGTGTTGGTGAAGGCTGCAATCAAATTATCAGTAGCTATTTGTTACCTGCAATCAAATGCTCAGTAGCTACTGGTTACCTTAATTGTGAAACCTCTTACCTTGATCAGGGTGGGGTAGGGTGGGGTAGGGAGGGAGGAAGGAAGCCGGGGTAGTGAGAAGAGGGTCACTTTGCAGACTTACTAAAAGATAACACTGTTAATAACGCTGTTAATAACACTGTTAAATGCATTCATCATACATTAAGTGGGAAACAAGTTTTAAGGGCTGCTGAAGGACTATTTGTAAACAAACACTGAGTGCACTTCAGCTCCATGTTCATTTCAAGGTAGGGTGGGCTGCACTTAATCAAGGAAGTCTAGACATCCTGGTGTTACTCAGCCTAGTGGGGGATTACACAGCAACCTGTCAAGTTCTCTGCATTCCATCAGGTCAGCCCCTGGAGAAAGTGAGACTTTTCTGGGCAACGTACGCAGTATTTTCTTTGCAGGGCTGCAGTCTAAGAATTGCTGCTTTGCCTGTTTGACAAGATACATTTGTCACCTGCCACTTAATTGTGCTTTACAAAGAAGAAACAGCCCTTTTAAGGGCTACTGAAAACTAGTTACTTGCAACTCCTTTTATTTTGTGCTTTGCGTACAAACCCCAAAAGAAGACTGGTGCAAGGCAACAGAGTTTAAAACTGGGAAAGTAAAGGTAGGAAGGGTTGACAGTGTACACTGCATACAAAGCAAGGAAATGCTGCTGCGTACTGCTCTTTGCATGGGGTCTCCTGGGTGACAACACTGCTTTTCAAACTATCTATCTGTGTTATGAAAATGAGTCTGCAAAATATGTGTGTGTTCATGTCCTTCCAGAAATTTAAGTGGTAAGGATGTACTGCATCAAGCTCAGCGAATACACAGCTCTAATTTTATCAAGATGAAGCAGAAACTCCATCAACTTACTGAATGGAATGAGAGAATTGTGTGTCTTTTGCTTCTCTGTTGGTACCACCAATACTTTAGAAGATGCTTTCACAAAATAAATAAAAACCAACTAGAAGAGAATATAAAAAAAAGCAGAGTCTCTGTGCAGCAGAGATGGTGTAGATAATAAGGTCAGCTCAGACACCATCAAAACCTTTGTGCCTAAGCTTGCATATACTCAAGATTCTATTCTATTCTAAGAAATCTTCCTTCCCTGAATTCAGAACTAATTTGCCTGTGAAAGCTCATGTCTGATGCAAACAACATTCAACATTGTCTGCAAACCTCCAAGAAATATAACTAGATATGGGTCTCATATTTGTTACTTTCTAAAGCCAGAAATGGTCTGGACAAATACAGAATTGCTAGTCTGACCTTAGGAGCAGGTAAAGCTTCAGAAGAGATTTTGAAAGAAAAAAGTAAAGATGAAAAACTAAGTGGAAATAAAGGAAAAAGCACCATAGTGCCAGTCTGTGCCAGACTAAATTTATCATTTTCTTCAATAATTAATTTAACTAAAATAAGAAAGTCTTGAATCTGACCTTTTTGGCATAAGGATGCATGGAGAAGGATTAGTTAAAACTAGACAAAATAGACCTTGGCAAAGGAATTGTGAGGTGAGTAAAAACCTGGTTTCACAACAGATAAGTGAAGAGTCACTGAAATTTAATAAACTTATTAATCTTCTGATTTCACATTTCTGTAATTCTCTGGAATCCTCCTTTGGGAATGAGACTTCCAGTAATTACAGTAACCTTTGCCTTTCTCATCAGGAGATTGATATCCATGTGGCTGTAATGGACTCAAGTGTCTGTCTTTCTGCTGTCAAACATTTACTGCATTTTGTTTTCTTGTTCCAGCTGCTCTTCCTTTCTCCTGGCATCAGTTCCTTGGTTTGGCTACCTTGCCACTAATGTAAGGAAGACCTAATGGGAAAGAGAATCTAACTTGCTATTTGTTCCGAAATCCTCCATGGGGGATATGGTACTTACGAGATGGCCTCTATCATATCCATTCCCATTTCAACACAGCAGTGTGCATGGTCAGCTCTTGCTTCTGGCAACCCAGACACACAGTAATAGCAGTCACCCAGGATCTTGATACGTAAACAGTGGTTCTCCTAAAAAAAACCAAACCCAACAATAAAAAAAAAAAAATAAAGGAGAGAGAAGTATTCAGCTCATATTTGTGCTTGCAATAGCTTGCCTTTTAGGGCAGTAAGTATTTACAGAAATCCAGTGGAACAGCACAATGTGTCATTCTTGCAACAGGAAAAAAATAAATAATCAGAATTGTAATAGGAAACTTACAGCTGCTAGCTTATCAAATCTGGCAAAGAGCTCGTTCAGCGTCATGACCAGCTCCTGAGCAGTGCACTGGGAGGCCAGACTTGTGAAACCCTCTATGTCTGCAAAGAGGATGCTTGGGAATAAAGAGAGGGGGGAAAAAAAAAAAAGAAAAAGAAAAAAATGTAAGTGTCACAAAACTTGTTGCTGATATTTGTGTAAGTTCTGGGGTAGAAGTCCAGGGTTGAGAAGACATGTAGGGGCATCCCAGACCTATAGCAGCAAGGAGATGAGCACCCCTAATGCCACCTCATGATACAGCTTGTCAAACTTCTGTCACTTCCCCCACTTGTGGGGCATAGCGTCATTCCCTCCAGAGATTAGAACAGGCGAGAAAACCCCACAAGCCTTTCATCTTCTCATCCCTGTCCCACGTCCAGAAAATCTACAGTACACTGGGAGCTGCTGGTGGCATGATAACACTATCAGCCATCAATAAAAACAAGGCACTCCTACACAGTGACCCGATTAGCCCAGCTATAAAATCAGCACTTACCCATTTTGTTCACATTCCTCAACCTCTCAGCTCAACAGCATCACCTGTGTTTTAACTCCACTGCAGAAAAACCACACTCCTCTGCCCGCTTCCCTTGCGGGTGAATAACCTTAACCTGCCTGCCACAGCTTTCACTCACGCTTTGGTGGGCTGGTCCACCCACACACTCCAGCCCTGTGGCTGGCAGCACCCTGCCCGGTACCATGCACCTGGCAGACATGCTCCTGCCCAGTTATAAATGCACAAATCCAGGCCGGTGGCACCACGTGGTGTGGTGCACCAGGGCTGGCTGGCTGTGCACGAACAAACTCGGCTGTCCTGGCAAAGACTTACCGTGGGGCTTGTATGCTCTTCATTCTCTGAAGAAAGAAATCTACACTGACTTACTCATCTCCCAGCTGTACATGATTCTCACTCATTGCTTTTTTTGTTTGGTGTTTTTTTTTTGGCCAGCTTCTAAAGAACTACAGAAATGAAACCTCCCATTTGTACCACACCTTCCAGCTGGCTTAGCCCCTGAAACACTATTAAAATAGACAACTACAGCACTCAGGAGCTCCTTTCAGTAAGGCTACAAACAAGCATCGTTCAGCTTTCTGCCGAACGACAAGCACAGTCCTTGCCAACTGAGGCAAACCTCTGCTATTGCAACAGGGATACTGAATCACGCCCATCCACCCTGGACAGACCGGGAAAACCCTCTGAAGGCAGTGGGGATTGTTTGGAAAGCACAGTTATTTGGATCACAACTATTAATACCGATTCTTTGATTAAAATTAATCACATTTATATAAATATAAAATTCATATGCTATACTTGTAGATTGGAATATTTATCAAGTGGTTGATTATTGCATCAAGTTGTAATTGAATATGAAGAGAAATTAAAAGTGTAAATCACAATCACTTGGGAATTGTTTCTTCTTTGTAAAATAAAACTCCAACATGTTTTAGAGAAATTGCAGAAGTTGTTTTCAGTTGGAATTCCCTGCAGTGTCTTCAGACAGAAAGTAAAGGCAACAAAAATATTTTCACAAGCATTTTTTGCAAAAATCTTGAAACACATTTCAATTCTGGCATGCTTTTCATATTTTCCTTCTACATTTCAACTCCAGTAAATCATCAACCAAACATATTGCATTAAATATTTCCTCGTTAGCCAGACTGAAGCAGAAACATACAAGAAAAAAGAAAGACAGGAATGTAGGGATGTCTGAATCAAAATATACTTTGAAATTTTTTAAACACTTGAGAAAATATATAAAAAAAAAATTAAAAATCAAGATTTCACATATTTGCAAATAAAAGTAAACCTCCCAAAGAAATACATTTGAAATCAACTGAAATCTTAGAGATGTCTGTATTGGTCGCTACTTAACTATGTGTTAATATGCAATGTACAAATAGGAAATGTCTCCAGTTCTTGTAGCAGTAACAAAATATAACTTTTTGTGAGCATGTTCCTCTTCCAGCATGGGGCAAATTGCAAATTCCTCACTTGTGGATGTGTTCACACTCTCTGTTGTGTGCATGTTCTAACAGCCATGTGTTTTAACAGGAGGAATGAAAAGCAGTTGCTGCTCGGATGTTCAGATAGCAATGGGTACATCTTAAAATACTACACAGAGATGCTCTGAGCCTTCTCCTCATGCCTGATTCAGAAAATTAGTGCTAGCGTAGTGTCCTAATAAAGAGCGATAAAAGAGTGAAGGTTTCTCCCTCCGTTACCCATTACTATCAAGCCAGATAAATGGATCAGACATTCCTAGAAGTTAAATTAAGTAGCGGCAGCATTTTCAACCAGGCAAATACAGTAATTAGCAGGGATGTATGGAGCTATCCTATGCACAGATTTATGCCATTTCAAATTGAAACTACTCGATTACAACATTTTCTCAAACTTGTAACCTTTTATGCGTGACCAGCAAATTGCTTTTTGTTTAAATTCAGCAGCTATCTCCTTCATCTTGAACTTTGTCTTGCACTTCCAAGGACAGCACAGTTGGAGCTCCACGTGCAGTTCTCTGGCTGAGTTCTAGAAAACTACAATTATAAGCACTACAAAAGGGCCTATTATGAAAATAAAACCTGGAAATGTTGCATGATGGGAATCAGAAATGCATTCTGCACGTGAGTCTCTAGCATTTTTGGGAGGTTAACATTGATGCCCCTGTTAGGAAGCCAGTATTTACTCCATGCGATGCTTCTTGAAATGAGTGCTTTTGTGTGAGGAAAGTGGGATGCATGAAATAATTTCAACAAAGCCGATTTGATAATTTTTGAGAGGGAAGTCAGGGGAAAGGAAGTTTGCTTTTATCTAAACACCTGCAATTTATTTGTTTGCTATACTTAGATGCTTCAAGTCTCTTCTCACTCTTGAATGGGGACATGATGCTTGGCAATAAGGGAAGAGCTTCACCTGGCATATGCCTTTTCCTCTTTATATGAAAATGTGCTCAGAATTGGTTATATGTTAAGCCCTTTGCGTGATTCCGTTTTTCCATACTTTGTGATTAATGTGAAGGTATCTACCTGCACAGTCCAGCCCTCACCCCTCTTCCATGTCAGCTAACCAAGTAACATAGGGACCTCTAGAAGCACCTGAACGTATTCCATTACAGGCTCAAGACAGCTGTGTGATCTGCTCTGCAACCAGATAGCTATGCCGCTGAGCTATCAGAAGACACTGCCTGGGATGGACAGACTGCAAGAAATGGAAAATGTCATCAGGGAATGGAAAGGTGGGTGATGGCAGAGAGCAAAGCTGTGATCTGGGAACTGATGACAGAGAGGGAAAAGACGTTTGTGGCAGGAGAGTGGAGAAAGAACTCCACGTGAGCATCAGAGAAAACAGGCCTTGCAAACAGGAACCCAGCCTGAAGACTCGCTGTCCTCTGCTCTCATTGGAGAGCTATGAAAGTCACTAAATCACATATTACTCCTCCTGCCTAATCTGTTCCCTCCCTCCACACAGTCCTGCTAGCACTGCAGCTGGTGCTAGCACTGCAGCTCCAGCAGCAAGGACAACAAGGTTTATTACTCCCAACCCTGCTAATGACGCACAAGGGAGGAATGGGGATCCATCTACATGGTGCTGTGCCATGCCACTTCTGTTTCTTTTATTAGCCCCAGTAACCCTTAAATTCAGCCTTCTCCCTGTAAAACACCAAACAGCCCAGAAACAACTAGGAAAAAAGTAGATTTCTCTTACAATAACATCAGGGAACAGCACATGATCCTCATTCTGTGTTTAGTCAGAGGTTTTCTTTAAAAACAAAGCCCACTCTATCTCCTTACACACACAAGATGCTTGCAGTGAGGGTGCAGGAGCATTGCCCAATCCTGCCAGCGTATCTTATACAGACTAGGAGCCTTAACACCCAGCTTCCCCACTACCCTTAGGTCCTTACTCCACACTTCAGTCTTTCATGTCAGACTACCCTTAGCAATGAAAAGATTTTATTAAAGGACAATGGTGATGGATGATTGTGATGAAGGGCACAACTCAAGCCAACTATTTGTCAGTATTCAGAAGACAAGGCATTTCCTTGCTGGTGGGAGCACAATGCCAATAATAGGCCTTCCACATGCCAAAATGTGGGGTAAATGACAGTGGTCAAACAAAAGGTCAAATGAAAAAAATATTATAGCTGTAAAATATCATGAGATAAGTAAGGCAGTGGTTTAGAAGTACTATTAGTTGAAGCTGACTGGAAGGGATTGACCACACAATCTACAGCCTGGGCATCAGCAACTATTATCAGCCTTGGGTCTCAGTACCTTCAGCTGGAAGGCTACTGCTTTGTGGAAAAACCAGTTTAGCATGTAATTAAAATGTTGTAAAGGCTTCAGAGCTCTTGATATATTTTCCATTCCATCACTGCCTTCAGTTTTACCATCTGATTGGGTTTTGTCCAGCAGTAACCAGGGTATGACCTCAAAAAAGAAAAAAGAATTGCTTTATTTCTGGGAAAGACAGACAAGAAAAAGGGAGCTATCATTCATTTTATAAGCTGGTTTGGTTTTTTTTGTTTGTTTTGCCTTTTTTTGTTGTTGTTGTTTTGTTTTTTTGTGTGTGTGTTGTTATGGGGTTTGGGTTTGGTTTTGTTTTCTTTTTTAATATTTCCATCTAATTTTGGTTGAAAAGTACCACAAATTGTGTTATAGAGTATAGGTGAATATTTTCCTAAGCTCGCATTTCAACTCCTATTTCCAGCAAGGACTGGCTCTAGATTTCATAGCTGTATAAGGAAAGCTCAGTTTTGTTCCTGTTGCCCTACATAGCTCATGATGCTGACAGGGAAGAAAGATGAAAAGAAGCTTGAGTAGCTTCCAGATCCTGCCATCCTCCTCTCTCTTTAGGCACCAGCTGGATACCTGGCTGCTCTTGCCCAAGCCCCTGGCAGGGGAGCAGGAAAGGCAGATACACAGACTGGAGCATCTCTGTGCTGCTGCCTCCTGCTGATTCCAAGAGACCAGGGCTGATGGGCAGCACAGGGCAGGCTGGGCACACAGCTCCAGTGCCACTGCCACCAGGATGACAGCCTCTGCCTGAGCCTGGTCACACCAAAACCACCACCACCACTGCGGACTGCAAGATCTCCATGAGCAGGATGTCTAGATGGTTTCTGCAAAGGCAGACTGAGGTGAAATGTAGAGGAGCAGCTAAGATGTGGAGCCTGGAGCCAAGAAGAGAAAATTCCCAAAGTGCTGAGCTCAGATTTCTCATTTTTCTGTTCTGTAATGCATTCACAGAATAGTTAAGATACACAGTGAGGCTCCTGCTGGTACCTGAGCAGCAGGAGCCTCAGTGTAACACCCCAGAGAGCAGTGTGAGCCTGCCCAGCTTGGACTGCTTTCACAGTGTATGCTCAGGTCCATCTCACTGTACCCTGGGTCTTACCACTGCAGGTTATTTACAACTAGCTCCCGTAATTCAGGTGATCCTTGCTGTGACTGCGCTGCTAACACACCCTGAGGCAGAAGCATTACAGGGTCTTTCAGATGGCAAAGGAGAAGGTTCTTAGCAAGAGTGCAAGAACACGAGAGGTCTTGGCAGAAAGCAAAGAATGACATAAGGAGTAGGAAGAGCTAAGGACAGGCGGGAAGCAGGAAACCAACATAAAATTTAAAAATCACACACACCTACAGAGAATGATTTTGAAGTGCAGCGTTAAATGTTTGAGGCTAACAGAGTTATCAAAGGAGGGACACAACGCTTTGCAGGTTTCCCTGCAAATGCAGGATTATTCAAAATGCTAAATTAAATCATCAGTGCTTCTAATGTCAAAACAAAAACCCAGTCGTGTTCTATTTTGAGACATGTGCGTGCCATGCACGCCAGCCACAACATAAATCAAGCAAGGCAAGAAACACAAACCCTATCACCATCACAACGGTAATGCCAGTCATGAATATAAACACCATGTGTTATTGGAAACTGAACACCACAGGCACTGCATGGGAAACAGAACAAAAAACTCGGTGAGCTTTAATGACTTATAAAAACAGCAAAGTGCATCCACCTGTATGTGAATCAAAGCCATGGCATTTTACTGCAACAAGTGCTACCTACAAGAGAGGAAAAAGATAATATACCATAATAAAATAATCATTGTTCACTGAATACAAGCATTCACGAGCAAAGGCGTAACAAGAGAAAGCCATGTGCTGTAGGCACAGTCTGCCCTTGTCAATGAATTCACTAATTGGCAAGGGCAGTGTCTCAGGGTGCTACTGTTATTTCACGACACCATCCACTGCTACTGGTGTTGCATGTCATTAAGTGATGCTACGAATAAAGAAGAAGAAAGAAGGATGGATTGGAATGCAGATGACAAAACTCTCATTTGAAAGGCTGAGTTGAGCCCTTAACACCAAACTAGGCTTTTACAGAATCACAGAATGGTTGAGTTTGGAAGGGACCTCTGAAGGCCATCTTATCCAACCTCGCTGCTCAAGCAGGGCCACCTAGAGCTGGTTACCCAAGACCATGTTCAGATGTCTTCCAAGGTAGGAGCATCTCTTGAGAAGTTTGTAAAGGAGTCCATTTTCACACTTGGACATCGGTTTAAAAATGAGTTTCCTTCCAGCATTGTATGCCCAGAAGATATTTTCCAGCTCTGGTGGCATAAACATAATATTAAGTTCATCTACAAGTTCCTAGAATGGACATAGCATCAAGATACATCCAGTTTCTTTTTCCTAGCTATAGCCACTTGGGGATGAGATGACAAAGAGGTCCTCTGTGCTCTTTCTCTTCTACCCACCCCATGCACAAAAATTATTTCAGGTTCCAGAAACACTGAGAACTTCTCATAACGCTATTTCCCTTCTTAATTTAATAGTAGCAACAACAAAAGGACAAACCAAAACAAGGTGAGGACAAGTTCACAGCAGTGGCACAGTGACTGTGGTCAGGCAACATGTCTAAATAAAGCAGCAAAGCCCACCTAAGGAGGGTAAAGTGGCCCAGATCATTGTTCTGAGTGACAGCCTAGTGACTGGTCCAGAAAAGGCTGCAAGCTACTTCCAGACTAACTCGGGTCTCAGCAGTACGTCAGCCTTGCTCTCTAGGGATGTTTATGTGACAGGCTAATGTCATAGCCTAAGCAATGCAAAAAAAAAGTTAACCAGAACTGCAGGACATCAGATAGACCAGAGGTTAAAATATCTCCTTTTCCTACAGTCATGGAAAAAAACACCCAAACAGTAAAGATACACTCTCTTTCCTAAACTTATATGGTCATTTCAGAGACAATCCATTTAGTACTGGAAAACACCTATTGTTGCAAATGAGCCTTAGCACTTTTGTGACACACCAGCCGGTACAGCTCCCCTTTGGGAAGTTGGACTCCATGGTGCACTGTGACAGTGCTCCATCTTAAGATCAGTCATGCCAGCTCCCACTGGCTCCAGAGGGTGAGAAGGCACATATGTACAAAAATGCTGTGATAAGCAAAGCAATATTTTAGAGAGAGAAAGAATTACACAAAATAGGAGGAAATGCAAAACCCTTACAAACCCAAAAGCCCAGAATACCGCGAGCCTTTTCACCATTTTCTTTACAGTAAAAGGCAGAAAGCCTCCTGTGACTCTTCCAAAATAGCCAAAAATGTAAACAAAACCCACATCCCACATTTGAGAAGTTCACTTTGCAAGACCCTACTAAAACTAGCGACAAAGTAAAAAGTGACAAAGTAGCAGGAGACCAGAGACACTGGTGGCAACATGCAGACTGCCATCCACAGAGCCACTGCATGACAACAGCAAAGCTCATTGCAAAGACAGAAACTGCAGAACCCTGTCTTTACTTGATTTTCCCATGTGTGTTCTCAAATGAATGTTACCAGAGGTTAGAACTGCCTGGGGGACTCAGCTGGGAGATGCACATCTCCAGCATAAATAAACTCTCAGCATCTGCAGTTGGAGCTCTCTCTGTGTTAGCAACGTGCTCCTGGAAATGCCCTGCTGAGAGTGGCTGACTCTGCTGGTGCTCAAGAGCTGCTGAGAAAAATGGCACCACACTTTCCATCATGGTCAGTGCTCCTCATTTCGATGCCTGTGGTCAGTGCCAACACAGGAAATAAGAAGAAATTAAGATCTTAAAATCACCAACCTGAAGGAGAAGACTGCACCAGTCTTACAGGGAAAAGTTTTTCCATTACCTTCCTAGGTTTGCAGTTTACAAGCATGAGTAGCAAACCCAGTTACTGGAACTTAGTTATGGCTAAGCAGCATCAGTACTCATTTTTTATTTTAAACATGAAAATTCTGCTACTGTCTCCCTCGAAACATCTTGAGTTAAAAGATTTTCCTATTTCAGCAGGCTATATTTAACTAGATTGATTCTTCACTGGAAACAGGAGTAATAAATAGCCTTTTGGGAAGAAAAACTATTTGAGGAAGGCAAAACAAATAAAGATAGCTATGCAGTGGCTACCAGCCAAACTATAGGTGGAGCATGTTATAGATGTCTCTGAGATGAGTAGAAGGAATTTTAATACCCCATCATTGCAAGACAAATTAGCTGCTGCTGTCTGTCAAACAAAAAAAAGAAACCCAAACAATTTAAATGAGATTTTTTGCTATCAAAAAGGAGGGACATTGTTGCTTTTTCATGTATCTAAGAAGGTACTGATGGGAATGTGAAATTTTTTTCCAGTCATTCTGGTCAAGGGAAAACCCATGTAAGTGAGAAAGATTCCAAGGAAGTTTAGGGAGGCAAAGTTGAAGGATATACGGGGCGTTTTGCAGAAAGGTGCAAAGGAACCATGCATACTACAGACCGCAACTGTGTGTCTTTGCTTGGGCTCTGGGCAAGCCCAAGAGCTGACAGGTCTGTCCAAACTGGAGCTGCATCCAGCCCACACCAAATAAATCTCAGGCTCATTTGTCCCACAAGACAGCCTGAAATCCAGAACTGCATATAACACAAAAAGGAAAATCCATGTTGTTTTCTGGTTTTCAAACTTCAGGCATGCTTTTTGCTGTGAGCATTCTTGGAGTTTGTTTTCTGGCATTAGAGGAATCTTTGATGTCAAAATCCTGCCAAAAACCAACAAGAAGGAAGACAGAGCGAAGAGAATTCTGCAAGAAGTGATATCCATTACCACCACAGCTGTAGGAGTCTGGTACTATTCCTCCCTGCCCTCCTCTGAGGGGACAGCTTGAAAAAGGGACTGAAGCTCTAGAAGCAGCGCTATAGGAAAGAGAAACAACCCAAACCTCAGGTATTAAACCAAAAGACAACCTGTTGCATAGAGGCTGTGTGCAAGCAGTCAGTTGTCAGAGAAGGCAACAGAGTAATAAATTTTAGCACAGACAGTTAACAGTTTCACTTGTATATCCCGGGTCACGCAGATAGAGATTGAGTAAGTTGTGTCTAACCAAGTTTGTGATGATTTTCTGTTATGTATTGCTTAGGTCTTTATCTTTGATGGTGAAAGAAGAAGCCCTTCATAACTGTGCAAACTGCATTTTGTCTGTTCTTCCCTGCTATCGTGAATATTCAGTCAATTATGCTTTTGTACTCCCTACCCAAAAAGCTGTAGCAATTCTGCATGCAGCGGTCATTTCAACGTATCCTCACTTCTTTCTCCGTAACTCTCCCCAGTGTCCACTCCTTTTGTGATTTGTTTACTCTGCAATTTTGGTAAGTCAGGGTTTTCCCTCTGGAAGGTCACTACATAATGAAAACATGATATCAGTATATAAATGTCAAAATTCAATACATTAAGGAGCAACTATGCCTTTCCTATAGTTACCTCATTTTCCCAAGGACTGTAGGTACCAAAATATGCAAAACGTTTCATGGATAAGCTGAGACAGGACAAGTGATCTGATGTCCTGTATACACAATTACTGTTTGTGTTTGGGAGTTTGGAGTTGAGTTGGGATCAATAACACTGCAGTGGCCATTTGCTGGGAAAACTGCTGAGGAATAGGAACAGGAGTCTTACTGCTCTTTTTGGAATACTCAACATGAGTTGACTCACTGCCTCCTCATTTCTATAGTTGTAAAAGTAATCAAGCAGTTGTGTTTTTAAAATGACACCCAATAAAGTGTAAAGAAAAATGTGTCCAAAGCATATAGAGAAACTTAACTGTGCATACTTTGTAATGGCCATTTTACTGAGAAACACCAACGCAACATCAGTGGAGAAGAACTTTAAAACAAGGACATAAACCTTTATTAGTTATTCTGAATGCTAAAAATGGCTGGCCAAAGAAAATGGTACAGGTCATTAATTGAGGGGTCAGCTTGGTACTAATTAATAAACAAACCTGATAACAAATTTAATAATAGATCACATGATGTTTTCAGTGAGAAGGGAGATTGGCCACAATTCCAGAATTCAATAAAAAGAAAAAAATCCTGCAGGAAACTAAACTCACTATCTGGTTATTGTACACTACATTAATATTCCTCACCTGGTAAGAACCAGCAATGAATAGATATCCTCAACTCACGAGTAAAGTTCTCCCAACTTTCCAAGGGCTACAATTTAACATTGAGGTGTTTGTTTCCTTTTTAAGATGTGATCTACTATCACTTCACAACTGATGGATGACACTTGAGTTGACATCTATCTTTGGTTCCCTTTGGTGACACAGAAAATTCCAGCTGCCATGAAGAAACAATGTAAATACAATGGAATTCTGCACAATCAATATGAGCAGTAAAAACACTCCCCCTTAGAAGGCAGTATAGGCGAGCTCACAAAATGAGTATTTCTATGCAAAGATCATCCGTGACCAGGGAATATTAAATTCTGTGCACCTCTTCAGCCTATATATAGCCTATATACATATACTTTGCATATGTCTATTATCACAGATAGCAAGCAGTGTTAAATCTGCTTTATGGCATTGAGATTACATACTGTAATATCAGAACATTTACACCACTTTTTTTTTTTTCCCATTCAAGATACTGGCTATTAAGACACCTTGAGTTTAATCTTTAACAGACCATCATTTGATTCTGTAACTTGTTACTTAGCTGGCTTCTTTCTTTATAAAATAAAGTGTATTTCTAGCTTCCCAAGCATATAAAGTCTTCAAACTAGCATTAGGCAATTATTAAAAAGTCATTGATGCTAGAAAAGCAACACCACTCTATTTTGCAGAGACAGCAGGATGGTATATAAAGAAAATACATAAGGGGGTTCAAGGTCCCGTGGGAAAATGATGACAAAGTAGGAATGTGTATCCTGGCCGTAAGAGTCCAGGGAGCATCCACACAAAACCTACTCCTGAGATGCAAGAGCAGGGAGTGTGGTGAAGTAGGTCTGCCCACTGCATATCTAAGTCTTTTTAACTTTCTGCTCTATCTCCCCTGATTTTTGCTATCAGTGGTTTCTTCTCATAATGGAGCAGGCATATAATTTTAACTTGATTTCAAGAGAATTACTGTAATTGCCAACACCAGAATAACAGATTGGCATATAAAGAAATGGCTTTTCCCTTGCATTTTTCATTGGAAAATTTAATTTCTGTGTTAATGCCTTATGATATTTCACTAAGCCATTTGCTTGCTACTCTCAATATTTGCAAAGTATCATCTCCCAATGAAATTCCTGTAAACAGTTATTAGTTTATCAGTGAACTAAAACCAATAAAATCAATAGCATCTGAACAGATCTTTTCTATAGCATAGAAAACCACCTCAGAGACCACTTAAAATATGTATTATGATAATGTGTCTCAGACCATTAAAATAAAAGCAAAGTTACTGTGTCAGATCTTTCTACATCTATGCAAAGCCCATCTAGCTGAGTTCTGCTTGCTTTCTATGTCACCACAGTAGCAGCAATTTTGGCTTGAAGATTAAAAACAAAGAAATGAAATAAAGTGCTTGGCATTTGAAAGGCTGAGTTCAGTTCAGAACAGTGGGTGTCACAACTTTAAAACACTTTGGTATACTCAACTGTTACATATACCATAAAACTAACTGGAACTTCGAGCACAGAGTGAAACTGAAGACACAGCTTGCTGGTGTTCCAGCGTTACAGTGGCTTTCACAAAGCTGCATGAAAAGTAATTCAAGTGCCATGGAGGACACATACCCATCTGAAGGCTAATACAGCTGGTAATAAAATTGTGGCTAATGACTCACAGGACAAAGAGGTTGGGACTTTCCCTGCAGGGGGTTCAGGGAAGGCAAAGATAAATTCACTTGCAGAGCAGGAAGAAGTTTGAATGAACTGTCTCATGAAAAACATCTAGAGTATATGTGTTAACAGAAACACAGCTCTTGTCCCTAACATAGATAAATTCAGGTTTCTAAGCAGATCCCTTGGATTAGAATCATTAGCTCTTCCAGACAGGAGTAGCCATGACTATAGTAAAGTGTTTCCAAAACAACATATTTGTGCTCTCCCTCAAGGGGCTGAACCATAACTGCACAAATTAAGGTGGTATAAGTTTCCAGTGTGAACAGGGCCTGAGGCTGTCAGGCAGATCTGGAGCGATGGAGGAGAGTGGAAGGAAATGGAGTGAGCAATCAAAACTAAAACCGTAAAGATCTTTGAACAAATTGGAATTTGCAAGATGCACACTAAGGCAAATAGCAGCTGTGGTATTTGATGTTTGTGTAGCTGTTTTTAATGCTCCTGTAGTTCAAGTATCAAGAGATGATTCTCTAGTCTTAAGTACCAAGCCACTCTCCGGAAGCCTGAGAATGCTTAGCACAGCTACTCTATTTCTTATATACCACAATAAACAAACTTGCAAAGGGGCCAGATTCTAAAAGCCAGTGCAAAGAAAGAAAGAAAGAAAGAGGGAGGGAGGGAGGGGGGGAAGCAGCAGCCCACACAGCATCAAATGCTGGTAGGCTCAGTTCTAAATAGCGGATGATTCTTACTGAATAACTGCCCTAGATTTTGCAAACAATACAGGGAATAAAAATAGAAACCCATTTACATATTGCTGTTAATAACTTTATTTATAGTGTCACAGCTAGAGCACAATAACTGCAACCATGGCTTCACTTGAAAGCCGCTCACAGTGGCAGAGTCAGACAGATACTGTTTTCTCAGTACTTATGCAACTGAAAAAAAATTCTACTGACAACAACCAGTTACCAGAATCCTTACAAACAGAACTAGAAAAAGTGTTAGCAGCAGTCAAAGGCAAAAGCAAATCATCCCCAGGATTCCACTGGCCTCTGCCCCTCCCAGTTATGTCAAACATGCTGTGGATAATCAAGGACCACTGAGGCTAGAAGACCCAGCAGATAAAACTTTCACTTCAGTTTGAGCCTCAGGATAGCATCTTACAGGAATACTTAGGGGTTTAGGGGGGCAGGGGTTTCAGTCTTTTTTTTTTGTGGGATTTTGGATTTTTTTTTTTTTTTTAATGAAAAAATACAGACAGTTCTTAGACAAGTCAGTAGCTGCAATGGAAAAGGATGTGTGTCCATCATTTAAGAACATCCTTACTACATCTGTGCTGCCTGCTACATGACTGTAGCCAAATCTTTGCTGGGAGTCCATATTCCTGCCAACTAAAATATATCACAGCAGACTGGCACATCTTTAAGGAAAGAAATGGACACAGAAATGTGTATCTTTGATTCCTTAGTATTTTGCAAATGCCTGCAATATTTAAGTAAATAGAGTGAGAATTCAAGGAAGGAAACTGTCCCTTAACTGCCCCTTTGCGTGAGGAGTGAGAAAACGTGGATCTGATTTTTCCTCTGCCTGAATCCAGCCTGACCTGGACAATAGGCTACTTTGGATTGGGAACGGGGGTGCCCTCAGCACCTCCTGCTGCAGCTGCTCATTACGTATAAAATGCTCAGAATAATTAGATGCAGAGACAGCAAGCGCCCCGCTCTGCCCTGCTGATTACAGTACGCTCTGTGACATGGGACAGTGGGATTCAAGCTGCTGGTCCAGGGTTTTATTCTTTTATATTAAAAAAAAAAAAGAAACAGAGTTAACAAAAGAGTATGAGGACACTTTCTTTGGTTAGGGCTTCTCCTTGGAGATGTGGCCTCAAATGCCCTCTGGCACATGGGAAAACTGAATCTACATAACCTATGCCAGCATGTGGTGTCCGTGAAGCTCTGTGCTCCAGGATGAGCATGATGTGCCTCATCACTTGCATCTCTTCAGATCTCCACTACCTCTCTGGTTTACTTTCTGCTACCTAGAATGTCAACTGAATTAATCAATTGCTCTGGGGTTTCATTTTAGTGAGGAACAGAAAGATGCCCATTTGGTGTGGCAGCCCTGCCAAGATGTAGCACTAATTCCCCCTACAGATACAGCCAGCAGTCACAAGAAGTCCCCAGCACAAAGTGCATGTGTTTTGTGCACACTTCCTACTTGTTCCTTCTGCACAATTGCTCTGCAGCGCAGGCAGGGCAGAGCCAGCAAGGTCTAGTCGTTAGGACATGTCTGTAACAGGAGCCTGGCCTTTCTGAGCTCTAATCGGCCTGGCTACCAACTCAAATTAAAGAAATTGCTGACCATCTCAGCTTCTCCATTCCCCAGCCGTAACCTTTCCTGTGGGCTCAACTGGTAGCAGTGGATATTTATACAAGAGTTTATAATTGTAAGGCACTAAAAATGCAAGGAGTTGTTTTTAGGCCATGCCCATTATCCAGCGAGATGACTTAGAATTTGTTCAGTTATTAGTAATACAATAAATGCTGTGTCTGATACGACAATGGAAAAGTAAGAAGCTGTGGGACATAACAGACCAACAAATTAAAGCTTTTTTGATCCTTGACTAGAAAAGATGCTTGAATCTGAAGCAAAAATAACCTAAAGATATGAAAGAATACACAAAAGAGATTTAAATAAGCCAGTGAATGCATGTATTTAAGTGAAATAAACTGATCCAATAAATGCTAATGAAGTCCATATTGGGCTTCAGCATTACAAAAGTGCAGCCCTGGATGACTCTCAGCAGACATGTCAATTTATAGTGGATGAACAAATATTTTCACCATCCTGTGCTCCTCTCAGAATCAGAAGTCACCCCAAAAATCACACATTTCATCCTTAAACACAGCTTTAGTTTTGTACAGTTGTTCTCCAATGCTATTTTCCCTGGGTTTTTTTCAGTTGTTTTCAAACTTTCAGAGAAGATGCCATTTCCAAATCACTCCTTCCACTATTACATATATCAAAGGAAAAGGAGCTCAGCAGGTCAATCACATCGGCAAGTTTCTGGGTTTTGCAAGAAGTTTGCAATCACTTCGAATTTAACTAACAATTCTATTCAGTTTACAGCTGAAAATGGCAAAAAGTACTGAATCTTAAATACAGAATATCACTTACCATTTATATTCTGTAACACAACTTTAACTGTGTTGGAACTGTCATCCTAAACTGTGACTGCTGGCCGCTATTCTGCAGAAGGGGAGATTCTTAAGGAAGAAAGGCAAGGACAACATGGGGTTTTTTTCTCCTTTTTAATTGAAACAAACTAGAATTATTATATCAAAAGGCCTCTTTTTCTCTTGCCTGGAAAGAAAAAGAATCTCACAAAAGGGCTTACAGTAGTTTTGAATGCAATCCAGAACAAAAGGTTCCAAATGAAACAGAGTAATTATACTTTTATGGATCAGCATTTGGCTTCTGTTGAAGCCTGATCTGTAACTACAATTGCTCAAGTTCTCCTGAGCAGAAGCCAAAGTTTTGTTTGCTTTGTTCTACAAATTAATTCTTATTAGTTCAGTCTTTGGACACAGCCACAGCAGAAAGCAGCAGTATGTTAGTGTGCATGCTCCCAAGATTGGTGTCTCTCCACTAGAACTGCCATGGCACATAACTGTCCACTATCTAAAACCATATGCATCTGATTTCTGTTCTCTCACCTTCTCTCCTCCAGCCATTGCTAACAATTGCTAAATTTGCTCCTTGCTTTCCATGTTTTTTTTTTTTTGGTCTTTCCCACCTTTTTTTGCCTACCTACCCACCCTGCAAATATCCCTTCAGCTCTGTGTCAGTCATCCTCTTCATGGTCCAGGATGTTACAAAGCATCTCTCCAAATTCCTACTGCATTCAGCACTGATGTATGGGTCTGCCAGGCCTTGGAGATAACAGAAATTAAGTAGTTGTCAGAAGAAGGAGGGTTGTCCTACTAACCTCCTATTAGCAACACATTCCCCACAATGAGTAGGAAATGGAGCCCATGTATTATCAGACTCTGCAAAGAATCATGCTTAAAGAAAACCACCAAAAGCAACAAGAACAAAAAATCCCCAAACCAAACCAAACCAAACAAAACAAAAAAATAAAACAAACAAAGGAGCTGACATGGTGGATCAACAAACTGTCACTACTATATCTCTGCTGGAAAAATTCCCCACTGCCCTCACATATTCAACCTTTCTCTTCATATGGCAGGCCAAGTTATGCTTCCAGATGCTCTGCACACCTACTGATCTAGGCAAACTGGCATATACAGGTGACCCTGCAACTGAACAAAGCCATGGTCATCCAGCCTTTTGCATGCCACTTAGTGGGGAGATCTCTGCAACAATAGGCTAGAAGAAAACATTTTGCTGCTGGTCACAGGGATCCAAGTTTCACAAGCAATCATTGCACTAGGTTTTTGGATTGGTGGTTAGCTCTGTAGAACTGGAGTTGAGGGAGCTGATTTCAAACCCTGATGATCCTCCTATATATTTAAGGAGTTCATTTTGGAGTTTGGCTCAAACTAGGACATGGTTATCGGTCAAGAACATCCTTAGAATTTCTCAGTGCCTTTGAGAGTGTCAGATATTTGCCAAACACACACAGAGCAACCACAGACAAAGATCCCTGTTGGCCACAGTATCAAGGAAGATAGTTACACTCCTGTGTCTCGTTAGCATTTTAAAGCGTATCACGCATGCATTTCTTTCCAATTTCTGAAAACTGTTTGCAAACTTCCAAGTCCTCTGAATGTACATGGTCTTACACTTACTCCCACCATTTAAAACTGCGTGTATCTTTTTAGGGCTTCACAACAGAAACACAAATAGAGACAGAAAAATCTCAACTTTCTAAAAAGAGCACCTCTACCATTGCACAAGGCCAATGCCCTGCCCGTGGTGCGTGTGTGCGTGCTAAAGTTCATTTTCATCTCTTTGGTCTTTTGTTTTGTGCAGTCGTCTGTTGCTTCTCACTTCTGTTAGCTCTCTTTCTGAAGTGACCATAAGAATGACCAGGTTCTTAACCTGGTTTCTTATAAAAAAACTATATATGGAAATATGCAGTCTGCAGAGCAAGTGCAGTTAAGTCCCTAGCTTTTTAACCACTTAGTATCAAGCAAAATTAAAAAAAAAAAAAAAAAAAGAGGAAGTTTAAAAAATACATTATGACTTTTAGTTACTGGAGTGCATAGACTCAAGTTAGCAATGCACTAACTTGAGTCACAGGACACCAGACCACTTGAGAGCTCTTTGGCACTAATTGGTTTCAGCTTTTGTCGCCATCATTTATCCAGTGTCAAAATTATAAATAAACCAGTAAGATCAGATCCACAAATTATTAACAATTGTTGAGGGATATAAATACAGTATAAGACAAGAGAAGTTCATCCATCTCCATCCAAAACTGTGCCTCTGTTCTACAGCTTCTGTAAGAGGGCTTTAAATAGTTTTGCAAAGTTTGGTGTGTTATAGAATAAAAAGTTTAACTGAGTTTTGCTTTTCAGTCATTATAATCTAAGGAGGAAGCAAAAAGGTAGGATGATTTTAACAAGAACCACTTCAGATGTTATATAAACTCAATGTTCTTAAAACCACTTTGCATGTTAACGACATGACAAAGTAGTTCATTAACTGAAATTTAAGCAAGTCTTTACAAGAGAAAAAAGAATCTGTACAAGGAAGTCTTTGCAAAAGTAAAGTTTTGGTCAAAGAAAACTATTTTTCTTGTCAAGGTTACTCCTGAATAGAGAAGACGGGAGATGAATTAGTTTAATAAATATAATTTGATGCATATTTTTACTGTAAGGTTGGTATATTTGTTTTTACTATCAGGCAAATCATCAGTCAGACTTACATTAAAAAAAAAAAAGGTTTATTTTTAGTACTATTTAAGAAAAAAGAGTATCCAAATAACCTTGATGAATTAAAAGGCTGCTCTGTAAACTTATTCAGGCAGCTTCATTATTCTCTCCAAATTACTGTTCACAGTATTTCATCATTAAAGCATCTAACACTCTTCAATCCATCACCTCATGAACTTCAGAGACCCTTGTGTAAACCCAGAATAGCAGGGTGTGAATTATACATCACAGGTCCTTCCTAATTGTGGACGGCTTGCTGGTGGCTGCAGATCTGCAGTCACCTGTCACGCTGTACTTTTGGGATGTTATCTTTATTACAACACGCGTGTTTAAGTAATGCATCCAGCAGGGTGTCTTGCAGCCAGTTATTCATCTGCTTTGTTCTTCAGAGGGTACAAGGCTCTCTCATGGCCCCAAAGACACCAGGAGTTCCCAGCAGGGACTAAGATCACAATATACTCCCAGTTCAAAAAGAAAGATCTGCAGTCACATGAATACTTAAACAAGTTAGCATATGTTTGTTCTTCTTAAAGGGTGCCGTGCATACACACAAAGAGGTAGAGTTGAAAAAAATATATAAACCTGCTCTATTCTTTGGCTTGAAAGTTTTCAAGACTGAACCATCAACATATACATATTAACAAGAGTGATACACATATTAACAAGAGTGATACTGGGTTGAAGCACCCCTTTAATATTAACAGACAGACTTATTGTACACTTTTGATATCAAGTGCAGCTGTAACAAGGCTGCGAAAGAAGCAAATTTCTTTACACATGGATTTTAGATGGAATGCCTTTCTCCAAAAGACATCAACTTTTCCTCTCAAAACCAACAAACTGGATAGGAAGAATCAAGCAACTAGGGGTAGAAAGAGCAGAGTAAGCCACCTCAACCCACGGGTGAAACCTACTTTCATACTTCTTAAAATTATTGCTAACTTAAAAGAAAAAAAAAAGAAAGAAAAAAAAAGTCAGGAAAATTAAAAAGCCAAGATTCACTCCAGGAAGACAAAAGAGAAGTTCCCATTAGTTGGCTCTTGACAGGGAAACAGAAGAGTTCCCGTGCAGGTAAAATTTCCTGCTGTCATCTGGGGAAAGGCGTGGGAAGGCTGATCGTTTCCCTCCCACTTGCTTTTCTCAGCCTACAGCCTCAACCAGAACTTACGGCAATTAAATGCAGTGGGCCCCTAAACCCACATGAAACCCACAGCTTCCCCCCACCTAACTGCAAAAATAACCTTCTACTGCTTGTGGGTATATGCCTTGACAAAGAAAAGGTGGAAGAGGTCTTGTTAAGACTTGATGCTGAGAAATAACCAATCCACCCATGAACACACTTCAGGAGGAGATTGAAGCTCACGGACTGGTGAAGAGAACAGTAAAAGAAAGCAAGACAAGGATAAAACCTGCTCTTGAGTTTCCTGCTGCTTAATGATGCTCTTTCTTATCTTTAAACATAAACCACCAATTTTCATTCTGCCTTCCCCCCCCAAAATGGGAGAAGACAAGGAGGGAAATGGATTATACAGTAAATATTAAAACCAGTTACTCCTCCTCCCCTTTCCTGGCAATGAGGCCTTCCATAGAAATTAAAGCTACACAAACTTTGGCTGAGATGAGAGATTTGGGGAATCTTTGAAAATATCCATGGAAGAACTGTCAGAATGTTACACATGCCATACTGTAGTGTTATTTATTAAAGATGGTAAAATTAAACGGGTTTCTGTTTAGCTTCAATAAACTCATATAAAAAAGCCTGAAAACCTGAACAAAACCAGGCCATCGGCATAAGTGCCTCCAAAGGTAACCTGCTGTTTGACTCGGTTTTGGTAGGGTATGCCATATTATAAATGCATTTACGGCATTTCAAAAGGTGATGTTAGAAAGCCATAAAAACCAGCCTTATATTTGTACTAAAGAATATACCACTAAGTAGCACATTGATTTGGCAAGCCACAGCACTAATATGTCCAGCTACAGCTATATTCTGGGAACCCTCCCGCTAGCTCTGATCAGAGCTCAGCTTTGTACTAAGATTTAGATTGGTAAGTCCTTTAACACGAAGAAACATTCAGACTAGATGTCCTGTGTGCGAGGACAGTGGGAGGAGGGAAGAAAAAAGGTCTTTGCTTGGTTGGCATTTTCACAAATTTCATAACACACAATTACATAGCTCTTTGCAATCTAAGTATTTAACACACTGCATAAACAACTAATTAAGCATTACAACGCCTATAAGACAAAGCGGGTAAGTTGACATTGCTGGTCTGAATATCCTGACACTCAGACAAAGTGCAACTATTTGGTCATTTTTAAGTGAAGAATTTTTTGTGTTAGAATGTAATTAAATCAGAAAACTAATTAAAAATTATTTTTGTTTACAAAGCTGAAAGGAAACAGACTGGTTCAAGTAGTCAAGATATTTAAAAAAACTCCAAGACAGGTTACTGTTGTTGAGTACATGATTGATATGAATTCATACGACTTACGTGAAGGGGAGAAGACAGGAAACTGTCACTTTCACTGCACTTGGATGCCAGCCCTAAAATAAGCTTCTTGAAACAGTTCATCTCAGGAATTTCAATGACAAAGCCAACCTTTATCCCTTCACAGAGGATTTCAAACTGCCTTTTATAGCACAGAGATTACTATATTTGGCCAAACCTAGATAACATTAAAGCCATTATCACTGCAGTGAGATACTATAAATGGGAAGAGTAATGTAAAACATTTTAAATTCTGCCTGGGAAGCACGATAGATAAACAATATTATCTATGCGTATTTTAGGGTTTGTCTATCAGACATAATCTCATCCATGATAAGGTGAAACCATTTAGTTACAATAATTAACCTTGTTGTTTACCCAAAATTACTTGCATAGTCTTGGGAACTCCTTTCCTGATTACATTTGACAATAGACTTTATATTTAACACACACATATGTGGGAAAGGTCAAATCACACTCTGAGGTTCTGGATATTTCAAACTTAATTCTCATTCAATAAATCAGGACAGGACATGGTTTCATCCTCTATTAAAAGGTTCTGTTCATTTGCATCAAAAACGTGTATTAACACAAACTTCATCCTAGTTTCATCATCACCCTAAATTCTTCAGAAGAAAATAACCCTGAAACAAATTTTGTTGCCAAAACTTGTCAGGAAATTGTATTTTCATTGTGGATAAATTAGTCTCTGAACTTTACTTTCCATAACAATAAGCAGGAGATTATGAACTCATTCACAGGAAGGTCCTGATAGGGCTCTAAAAAGATCTACTTTGACCCATTCAGGTCAGAAAGAGACCACATTTTGCATAAAACCATCATTGTAGAGACAGCCCACCCTCTATGAGAAGTGCAACACAGTAAGGAATATCAGGGCAGAATTGCCCCTTATTAAAGGACCATGGCTGTGTTTTACAGTCCTGTTACGGGTACCTAGGGAAGATGTCTTTTCTACATAGGCTTTAAAATGACTTCTTTTCTTAAAAAAAAAAAAAAAAATTGTATACTTTTTAAAAAGAAGCATGTAAACTAGCATCTAAAACTAGGCAGAGCAGAGCAGAACTGGTCATTTACAGACTCCTCATTTTAAAACCGGACACTGTCCCTGCCCCAGTAAATTCATATAATTTTAGAATAACATTTTCTGCTGGGAGAGTGGTTTGAATTTGTTTTTTTGATTAAAATTAGAGGTGGTCCCAAAATCCCAGACCCAATGGTGCCCGAAAATTAAAATATTTTAATCTTGTCTGGAACAGAATTTAGTAAACTAAGGCTAAGCGCAACAGGCCGTGTTCCCACACCTCCCAAGTTCAAAGGGCCAAAGTTAACCTGGCTGGTTAGAAACTCCCAGTGACTGTGAAATTGGTGAGCAACCTCTCACCCTGAAGATCCAGTAAAAATTAAGATCTCAGGCTCCAGGAATTATGATGGCAATTAAGCTTTTAAATCAGTAGATAATGAAAGTTCTCATCCATTCTACTTTCATTTATAATCTACCTTTTTAACTAATCTGGGGCAGTGGGAAGAGGATCGCTGTATAAGGATGATGGAGGAGGGAATGCTGCACTTCTGCGCAGACACACAGCCCTTTCCAGTTCTCTGAACTGCGGAGGAAATACTCCTGCTCATAAATCATCAACAGGAAGTCAGATTCAATAGCTGGGCACAGCACCCTTGCACCGACTTCACATACTTCTCAATTGCCTTGACACAATAACCTTTAGCTCATAAAAACTTAGATCTTGTGACATTTTTGAATAGTGACAAAAACAAAACAAAATTGCTTAGAGCGTTCTCATCTCAAAAGCCTTCCCTTGAGCATTTCCCCATGATAAACAAAGAGCATACTTGTTTTTATTCAGCCAGTTTGTTAAATCCACATTGAAATGCTACCCCCCCACCAGTGTTCTTCTGCATGCACGTAAATTCTTCAAAATCTTCTGCAGTCATTCCCATTAGAGGTGGTTTCAGTGCGCTCAGGCAAGAGCAAAGGCTCCGTGATGAACTCCTAGTGTGAAATGAGTCATTTGTTCCAAATGATGTTTCCTTTTTTCAATATTCTTACTTACTTATTCATTTCCCTAAAGTACATGAAGATGAGATGTTCCTAAGTTACCTTCAATTTGCTCTCAGTACATATACTATCTTATTCCTATTTCTTCTTTCCCTTTACCAGCCTTTTATATGATCTCAGTGGGCTTTGACTTAGCACCTTATATGCACGAAGTCCATACTTTGGAAAAGATGCTATTTGTTTCCCCTTGCAAGAACTTTTGAGACCTCAGCCACCCTTTGCACAGAGAGAGTCAGCACCTGCAAGGGCTTGATTCCTAAATACGCATACCATGAGAACAAAGTTAAAATTACTTTTAAGCTGCAGAAGATAATCTATTATGGAAATGTTCATATTATTCAATAAATATGCAAGATAAGAAAATTAAATGTTTGCAAGCTTCTTGTTAGCTACCCATCAGGACAGTCCAAGGAACTGATTGGTGCATATACCTATTTTATATTTTATACTTATATAATACCTATTATATATACATGCTTCTCTTTTCATGTTACTTCACAGCTATAACTGAAAATCATAGCAAACTGTTTTCTCTTTCTATACTCCAGGTAATGCATCATTTTTGTTCTATCTTTTGAGATCACCTTGTGTCCATACCAGCCATTACTTTGGGCTTTTTTTTCCAATCATAATCGTTCCACCAGATCTCCCTCTCCCTTTAACACTGCTAGTTTGTAAATTTAGTTTATTATTGTTTATTTAGTTTTTGTTTATTTAGTGATATAGTTAACATTTCAAATAAGCATCACTCTAAATAGATAATCACCTTTACTGATTTTGACTGTACTCAACAGCTTTTAAACCTGTGAATAATGACATACATAGATGTGAATAACTACATAATTTCACTGCATCAACTGTTGGAGATTATGCAGGCTGCAGTGTATTAGATATGTAAGAAATCCTTTTTTATTTGTTGTATCAGAAAATAGAATTCACCTACAGACTTAAAACTATATAAGAGAAAAGGCTATGCTAGCAGTTTGCAGGAAAACCTCTTGTCAGAAGGCTGGATGGAGAGGTGAAGAAAGGAAGCTCTCTGTCCCCAGTCTCCGTGTCTCAGAAGAAGCATTTATAGACTAACAGAGCTGTTACACAGTTCCAGGACCCAGCTTAGCAGAGACATAAGTGATCCCCAGAGAGGTAAGGTACAACAGCAGAGATGCAGCAAGATTAAGTTAAACTTCACTTTGTAACTGCAGCTTATAAAGATATCAAACAACCGAAGTACAATTTTATTGCATATTCCCTGGGAAAAGACAGGGGGAACCTGGTGATGTTCAGAAGCTCATGGGGCTGGATTACCCCAGCAACATGGACCAGGTTTGATTCTGCATGACTTGCTGGAGACTGGATATCAATTTCTTCTGCTTATCCATGTAGACCAAGAAGCAACACATTGCTGGGTGACCGAGCAGGTGCCAAGAGCTGTCACTAACATACTCGCTGTCTGCAATTCCAAGCTAGCAGAGACCACTCCTGGTGATCTTAACCCCATTTAACTGCAATTCAACCCATGGAAAGCATGGCCAATCTTTAGCATGCATCTCATCATTGCTTATCAGAAGGGTGATTTGTCAAAAATAACTAAACCTGAATATAACACCTTCTCAAAACCACCCAGCCTCACCCCAGGAAAGGAGGAAAAAAAATTAAATATCTAATGAAGGATCAGTTCAAGTTGCTTCTCAAAGGAAGATGTTGCAGAAAGGTGGAAAGCTTCCTCTCATGCTATAAACAAACTTTCAAAAGTCAACTACTGACACTTTAGAGTCTTTACACTTATTGTGGATTATGTATTGCTCTCACCTTTTTCCCTGCGTGTTAAGTGCAAGCACTGGGAGGGTCCTTCCTCCCCAGCAGCTGGGAGACAGGCTGCTGTTCTTACCTGACATTGTCATGCTTCTGGATGTAGATCTTATGAAACATCATATCTTCCTGTTTGGCATTAATGTCAGCTTTCATCTCCATGGCAACATGTCGAGGAAGTACAGAGAGCAGGAGACGCTCCTGTGGAGTCAGACAGATGAACCAATTAAAACACCTGCTGCCCAGTTAACAAACACACTTTGTTCCTTACTGGGGAGAAATGAGTCATCAGTTTGGTGAGACATGAGTACAACCAAATGAAATGGTCTCCATAAATCCAGCAGCTGATCCCCTAAAAAGTTATATGCAATTCTGTTCCAACCCCATAAGAATTTGATGATTTTAGAAGAAAAAATATGACTTTTCATCCTAGCTGCACTGGACTTGTGATTCATGGTTGCCATGTTTCAAATGGAGGAGCCATGCAACTCAAAAGCTGCCTGTGCCTCATTCTTGGAAGGACTTTAATAAATGATACTGTCTGACCTCCCACATTGCTTCCCTGTGAAGTCCTCCTTCACATAACACTAGGGGACTGATACCTAACACCCTTGCACATCATCTAAAAACTCCTTCCTCTCCCATCTTAACATCTAAGCACATTTCCCCAACAGACACAAACCTGTTCTTAGCAGCTAAAAAGTCAGTAGGAATGCCCTGATAAAACTAGAATGAAAAGTTAGCCCAACTATTCAATGCACCATTATATTTCTAAAACTGCTATTAGTGCCCAATTGCATTAAGACCTGTAAACCCACTCACTCACCTACAGGAGTATTTTCAATAACCACCTCTGTCATCAACAACTCAAGCCTCTCCACCCTCACTTGGCACTTTTATTTACTGATAAAAGCTTTAGTTTTATGTTCATAACTCTGTTTTGTAAGCTGTTCCATATATAGTTTTGCATGCCAGGCAAAAATTATTTGCATGACAAAATGACGACTTTCTGGTAATTTTCCTAACATCTCACACAAAAGCTTGTATTTGTTATTATTCTAAATTTGGTGGCAATTTCATGCAGAAGCCATAGGATTTAAATCTGCAAGTGATATGTGACCCAGGGATCCATTTGTGTATTTCAGGTATCACACCTGAGAAATTCTGCCCAGACCTTCGTTTTATTCCCACTCCCATCCCTCACAGATCAAAAGAAGTTTTTGCTACGGCTAAAGCAGGTGGGGAGCATCTCCTTTGGGATCTGCTCCACTGTGGCCCAAACTATAGACAGTGCTCTGGAATGGCTGAAAAATCCCAAAAGCTTGTGCTACTCTCATCTTTATTTTGATTTACCTGCAGAGAGCGGAGGGAAGAAAAAGACCTTCCTTCCTGATGACACAGACGCAGTGTGGCGTAAATGAAGGCCCCTAACCTTATCTAACAGCTCATTAATTCTCAACAACACAAGGAACAGTAGGGCTCAAACACAGTCCTGACTAAGAGAGGTCAGCAATCCTGTACTAATTAATCACGTCACCAAATCTCTTGCCCATACTAGAGTTATAGGCACAGTCCTGGTTTCTAATTTCTAGTTTTAACTGAAAGATCCTGATTATTTCTTCCTTTAAGGAGAGAGAGGAACTTTGGGGGAACCAGAGAAAGATGAATTCACTGGAAATGTGCTCAGCATGCACTGGACATTTTATAGTCTGTGGCACTGCCCAGTATTTTCTTTTTTTTCTCCTTCAATGTGTACCTTAAAGAGATTGACTCTTGCCTCCAGTTTCTGAAGAGGTAGTAATAATACTACAGAAGAATATGTGTTGGAGGGATTTCTATCTCCTCTGCTCAAAACTGCAGCAGCCCTGACAAGATACTTGTTTTTTAAAGTACTCTCACCTTCACTAGCTTCCTGCAGGTGCTAAAAGTTACATATCCACTTTTTTTTTAAAGATCATGAATCATGCACATGTCCTCAGGCTTCTGTCAGCTATTAGTGTACTCCTTGAGCACAAAAGCAAAACACATTTGTATGCTTTCCAGAGTAGCTGCTGTATACACTGTTGTCATTTGCATATTATAATAGGCATCCTCAAATGTGTGAAAGCTGCTATTTTACGTGTGATTTTAAACATCCTCTAAATAACTCGCAGAGCTTAATGGAAGGTTCAGGGGCACCCACAGGTTTGGAACATTCCCTGTAGGCGCCTAAGCGTGCAGAGATGTTTTTTCTTACTTGCCTGCCAAACAGGGACACATTCAGGGGACTGAGTTTCTCTTACTAGTACTGTAAGAGATTTTCACATACACCTCTGGGTAACTTTTGTTTGAGAGTCCCCACCCTTAACTCTTCCCGGCACCATAGGCACTTGTCAGAATAAATCACCAATAATTTCAAGTCACTTGAGATCTCCAGGGCATAAAGTAACAGTGTTCTGAACTATCACCTACTGGGGAATAACATTGGCTTCTCAAGTGAAACAAATGCATGTAACACAACTACCCTTTATGTAGCAACTAATTAGGAAGCTGAGCCATGTTACAGAAAGACACTGTCTTTATTCTGGTTGTTGGGAGCATCACAGTCACTGAAAATAACCTCTGATGCTAACAGGTGCAACAAGTGCCTTTGTAAAACACAAGCCATGTAAAATACCTTCAAAACAACAAAATCCATGTTTTCTTTCAAGTAGAACACAGAAATTAAAAAAAAAAAAAAAGACTAGAAAGTTCCTCAGCCCTGTAAAATAACTTACTATGCACCAGTGGGATGACTGGGATTGCTGTTTTACAAGTATAACAAGACAGCATTCAGACCTGATAAAAAAACCCAAGAGTAAATTCATATATAATTCTCACTTCAAAATAAGATGCAAGTATAGTTCCACTGAATTATACATTAGTGCATCCCGAGGAGCATTAGTCTCTAGAATAGGCACAGATGAAAGAGTACAATACAGATCTACTCTGTTTACATACATACACATAGATCTATGTATATCTGGGCACACACATCCCTATGATGACTCTGTACTACAAAGGAATTTTGACTGTTTATGTCATACTGTCCCCCAAGATATTTACTACAAATATGCAATGTCTTATGACTATGAATTTCTCCTCAGGTTTAATAACCTGTGGTGAAAATAAGTGATATAGAGATGAAAAAGAGAAGGAGGGAACAACTTTTCAGAGAGGAATCCTAGAAGTAAAACTCATCAGTCCTGATAACCTATCTCTTACTCAAATCCTAAGTATTTGCTCACTACTGATTTTGGAGAACATCTATTTTTTCATGCAAGAGTATTTATTTTGGGCAAGCAACAGTGATTCCCGTTATCGCTCTGTCCTAGGTTATCTCAAATAATGAAATCACAAGAAATCTCTCTTCTGTATTGGGCATTCTGAATTTTTATTTATTTTCTTGATAATTTTGGGTACTGGTAGATGCTTAATAAAGTAAAAGAAACATTTCTTTGCCAGAGGTAATCTGCCTGACTGTAACAGAGAATGGCACACAGGAGCACAATCAGATCTCCAGAAACAAGGAAGCAATGATAACAGTGTTGGGCTGTGCAGTTGTCATTCCCTCCACTGCTGTTTGGAGACTGGCTCTCTCAGATGTGGGCTGAGCTGCCCTTATCTGTGTCTGCTGTCACCTCATGATTATCTCAATACATTATGCATAGGGATGCATCTGAACTGAACCTGGAGATCAATGTCAGTGCAGTCTGCAGCAGCAAATAATCTCAGAGGAATCCTCAGCTGTCTGAACCCACAGTTACTGCTGGAAATACTGGAGGGTACTTCTAAGTGACTGGCTTTGACTCATGTTTTTCTGATGTCCTAGCTTTCTTCTGTATAGTATAGTGCTTTCTGGGGAGGGAGAGAAGAAAAAGGCGTAAAACTAAGGCATTTGTCAGGGCTTGTTTCATGAACTGCTTCTGCCACAGAAGCTCCTAAATCCAGGACAGCAGAAGCATTTGAGCCACACTGCTAAGGAAGTCTCTCAGCAGGGAAGACAGAGCTGTAATCAATAAGTTAAATGGGGTACTCTCTTGGCTCAATCCTTTCCTCCATTTCAAGGTATGGAAGGAGGGACAGCTGCTCATTTCATCTTTTAGAGACTACATTCATTAAAAAGGATCCTTGAGCATAAATCTTGTTTTCATACAGATCCTATCAAAATGAAGCATGTGTACATGATATTTCACAGTAAGGGTTAAACAGCAAGTATGGCAGCCAGAAGTACCTCATGAAACACTGCCAAGAGACAAATCCATAGATACAGATGGGCTGAGAAATGAGGGAAAATTAAGCTGTGTTGCCACAGAGATGCAAAGACACTCAAGTTGATTCATTCCCCTGACCTCTTCCCCAAACCTACAACCAAGATCTGAGATATGGCCCGAGGGACGAATGGAAGCCCCGTTTCATGATTCATTTCACATTGGACTGGACAGACGACTACGAGATGTACTGCAGGGCAGAATATGTGTTACCAAGGGAATAGTCAAGCTGCCCCAAGGGTTTTCTGTATCTCATACTGAGGACACAAAATCTGTTGCAAGAGAAACCATGAATGAATTAGGGGAGCAGATATGTTTGGTACCCTTGATGACTAGGCTGCATGCTGGGCAGCAACAGGTCTTTTTATAGCAAAAAAAAAAAAAACATCAAAGCTGGTGATGAATCTTACTTTTTCAACAAGTAAATTCACTTGAGGCCTGTAAGGTTTACAGAAGTGTGCAAGCAGTAGGAACCTTTGGAAAAGGCGGCCCTCTTTAGAGGCATCAAGAGACAGTGCGTTCTGTGGAAGAATTTCTACCTTTCACCTGCCTTACAGCCATCCGTTGGCAGTGGCTTTGCTGACAAATACACCACACTTTGACCTTACAAAGAAGTCAGTCTGAAGCCTGTTTGTTGCATCTGCACTCAACAGATGGCCTCAATGGTGGGTGCAAAAAACCTATGCAGACTCTGCATACTATGTAATTTTAATCCACAGAGCATAAACCACAGGATTTATTGATGTCTGTGGAGAAGTCCATCGGGCTATTGGGGAAGAAATATTGCCCTATACTCTCTTTCAAACCTTTAAAAATCCTGCCTTCTACCATCAGCCTGTTCTAGCTTGGAATAGTCAAGAAGCAAGAGGCCTGCAAATCCCATCCAAAAGGAATAATTCACATGCTAATTCTGCTTCGGCAATTCCATATTTTATTTCCCACTGTTGCTCTTACCTGCTGCTGGTTTTCCCTTTGTGAATGCAGCCGTGCTTGTATGCATTCCCTGGTCTCCTGGAAAGCCTGTCTTTGGGATACCTCTGCTGGGTAGTGGGTACACACGCCTACAATGTTTGTGCAGGAGAAGATCAGAACATTGGAGACCAACTGCAACAAAGAGAGAGAGAAAGAGACTTCATTACACTTTGGAAACCTGCCATCAGTAACAAAGCACCAGCCGGAACCCACCCCCTCCCACAACTCCTTAATCCGAGCCATGTTTAAACCTGAAGCTCTTAATTCCAATGTATTTTACCTCTCTAGTCTTTAAAATATAAAACTTCAATATAAAGCCTCAAATATATGTTCTTAATACCACATATTACTTCACTGGTAAAAAGTACACTTCCACTGGTAATTCTGTAATCTTCCTTTTGGTAATTTAGCATCTTGGAACTACTGTGACAAAAATCTATTTAAAAATGCATCATTGTTTTGTCAGATAAGAGTCAGCTAAGACTCATGCAGACAGATCTGACAGAAGAACACAAATATTTCCATGTTTGTGTATCTACATATCTGTCGTGAAAACATATTAGAGATACATTTGATCATTATTTTTTAATAGTGCTTAAAATACTGAAGGGAAAATGTTGGTATTCACAAGGTTTAAGAGCAACCGAAATATTTTTTTTTTCATCTAGTCCAACTCAAAATTTCATGTTACTAGATTAAAAAAAAAATGATTTTTTTACAGTTCTGTGAACGTGACTACTGAAAGAGTTGTTAAGTCTGAAGCATATTAGAACTGGACAAGCATGCAGGAAAAGCTACATCATTCCTCTGCTTCCATGTGGGTTATGTTTTGTAAGGAAGCTGTCACATAACTTTTGCTAGTGTTGCAATCCTTTCTCCCAAATATTTTTTAATAAAAAGGAAAAAAAAAAAATAATCCATGCCCATTGGTGGCACATTCATGTGAAATGTTCTGAACTGTTTCTGGTGGTATCATGTAAACACTTCCCTTGACAGCGGTCAGTCACAGTATAACTTCTTGAGAGTTGCACAAATTGTACTGGATGTCCCTTTGAGGATGGACATCCCTCATCTCTTCTAGGGAGAAGACCTGCAAGATTCTTAAAAATAATTATCTTTGGCCTATTCCCTAATGAGTCCACATATGCATTTTGCTTTTATTACTTTTTTACTGCAGAATTAATAAAAAGTAATTTCCTGACCAGCCCCTTCCCTGAAAATATGGGGCTGAGCTCTGAAGGACAGGAGGGCCACAGGGCAGCCCTCAAGCCCTGCGCTCACAGGGGGCTCAGGACTCCCCAAACCAACTTAGTCACTTAGTCAGGAGAGAAGACCCATATCAGTGTCAAACATGGGCCAATATGCCAAAGAGTAACAACCTTTCTGATCCCACTGAGATTACTCTAATTCTTGGACTATATCCACATGCTAAGGAGAGCAACAACTATTTTATTCATAGGATTTAGGAAGAATAACCTCATCTTTCAGCCCAAAATAAGCAATACCTTAAGCTACAGCCAGCTGAGGGACTCTACTCTCTGTGGATGGCTGCCAGTAGATGGCAACACTCCAATTTCCCAAGCTCCTGCACTGAAGTGCTGCATTTGGGCTACATCCCCACAGTGAGTTCCCACAGTTATGTATCTTACACTACAGTACAATAACCTGTAGGTTATACCCACCGGTGATTAACATTAGTGCAAGCTATTATGCATTTGCAGATAACTGCTTTCCAAGGAAGAAACTATCCTCATCCCCTACAGGTTGCTCCCTCCACCCAAAGAGTCCACATTTCAGAGAGACACAGAGCCATCGAAGGTGCTGGTCATACACATGAACATGAAATAAGTTCTCATCCTGAATTCGCACATTCCCTTTACAATTCTCATTCAGATCTTTCTAAGGTTGACTAAATCTTGCTAGACCCAAGGTACGCCATCCCTTCCCCAAGCTGATCAGACACCAGTCAAGTTCCACCAAGATCCTGCCCTGTTACACAGAATCACAGAATGTTAGGGGTTGGAAGGGACCTTGAAAGTTCATCTAGTCCAACCCCCCTGCCAGAGCAGGGCCACCTAGAGCAGGTCACACAGGAACGCATCCAGGTGGGTTTTAAATGTCTCCAGAGAAGGAGACTCCACAACTTCTCTGGGCAGCCTGTTCCATTGCTCCGTCACCCTCACAGTGAAAACGTTTTTCCTAATGTTTTTGTGGAACCTCCTATGTTCCAGTTTACATCCATTGCCCCTTGTACTATCACTCGACATCACTGAGAAGAGCCTGGCTCCATCCTCCTGACACTCACCCTTTACATATTTATAAACATTAATGAGGTCACCCCTCAGTCTCCTCCAAGCTAAAGAGACCCAGCTCCCTCAGCCTTTCCTCATAAGGGAGGAACCTCTAACAAACCCAGCACTAACCCAGTGCTGCATCCAATGGGCATTTGACTGTATTTTTTTCTGATAATGATAATTTTTAAAGATGAAAAATCCCCCCAGAGTATAAAAAAAAAAAATCACTAGTGCTTACTCTAATAAAGAAACAGCTTAAAAAGAGAGCAGAAATAGTTTCCCTGGGAGTTACTCTGATTCCTGCTCCACAACTGTACTGATTGCAACTCCCTGCCTGTGAATAACACTTCTACAAGTACAATAGAGTTACTATGGGCTCAAAGGAGTTAACACTGAAGAGTACCTTTTGCATGGCCAGATTACAGCAAGGCTCCCAAATCCTCTCTACTAGAGCAATTCAGTTGCGCAGCAGGTGGAAAATTTGTCAAGGCATATAAAACAACCTAAGCATTCCTTGTATAGCTCAAATGGATAAAACAGAGAGCACAGATTTTAAGGAAATACGCAGTTTTATTTTTTAATCCCAACAATCTGAGACTTCCCTTCAATTACAATCAATAGCAAAAACTCAAAACAAACTCCCCAAAACAGTGACATAACTCTTGCACCAGGAGCGGGGAGACACGGTTTGAATGGCACACAACAGAACAGGAGTTAACTAAGCAGGAAAGAGAACACCTCAGTCCTGAAAACAAGCTCTTTTTGGGTACATATCAGTGCCAACAAAATGTCCCCCTAGTTGGGCCCACCCGTTAAGACTCCATTGTCATGATGCCTTAAATAGCCAAGCTGTACAGTTCAAGGCACATGATTCATACTGTGCATCAAAACCAACATTGTCAAAGGGGAGTACAAAGACATCATCAGACATTATTGATAACATTTGCGGAATGCAAAGCAATTCAACTTTTCAGCGCTGACTGATGTCATTTTACACAAACCCAAGGGACTTGACAGACTGATTTACAAGGCAGACCCAGATGACCATGCTTTATCACATAGGAATAAAAACTGTATTGCAATGCAATTTTTAAGTAGCAGGGGACAGACATCCATATTTATTCTGTTAAGCAAAAGCTCATTTAATTCACAGTATGGCATCTTTGCAACACCCTGAAACATAAGGGGAGAAATTACAGTCTAATGGTGAGAGTATCAAAGATGTGCAGCTATTTAAAACTGAAGCTCCTACTATTTGCAGCAGTGCTTGTTATGTGAGCAAGAGCTTTTTGTTCAATATCTGTTCACAGTCATTTTCTTTACAGGTGTTTCAAAAACTATGAAAACAAACAAAACAAAACAAAACAAAAAAAAAGAAAAAGGTTTCTAATCTCATTACTTTTTTTTCATCATTGTCTGTCTTGATAAAGTAAATTTATATCTTGTTTGCCAAATGGTACTACTTGCTTATCAGCTTCCTTGCCATTTTGCTATGGTAACCAGCTTCAGTCCCAGGAGGAAAGAGATGATGTAGATATTAAAAAACTGATTCCCTAAGCTCCATGGCCTGAAAAGTAAAAACATATTATGGCAACTATTTCAGACAATCTGTGCTTGAAGAGCTGTTCAAGGCAATGGAAAAATATAGTTGCCTATTTTATAGTTGATTTCCTTCCCCTGCCTAGATAGAGATTTAGACTAAGAAGATTCCTCCCCTTCTGATTTTGGAAACTTGTATTCTATAAAATACTATTTCAGTTACATATAATTCCTAGACAAGCTATTAAACCTGCCTGCAGTATTGCTGTATTTGAGTATTTAATAGACTAATATGTTTACTCTCACAGAATCTGCGTGTGGCAGAGAAATGCTATTATCCTGATGTTACCAAGGCTGAGGTCTTTAAAGGTAATTCAGTACTGAAGAAAAAGCTATGTACTATGAGTGATTTGCAAAAACCACGGCAACTTCTTAGTTCCACTGAAATAATGGGTCACTCAATCTCAAACAAAACAGACCAGACAGTTTCCAGTCACTTTGGTTTCATTGCACAAACAGAGCACTGCAGAGCTTTTGTTGAATCTTTCTCAGGAAACTGTTCTCAATATTTTTTCTCTTGGTGACTGAAGGAAAAAAGATGGAAACAGTTTAGTTCCACGTGTTCTAGGAGTTATGAAAACCTAGTATTACAAAATCAAAATTGAAAGCTAAATTTGGCCTGACATTATTGTTGCAAAATTGATGTTTTGGGTGTTTCAGGCCAGGCTGGGGAAGAACCAGCATGGCTCAGTGACCAGGGGAGAGCCTCCAGACCACCACAAGCCAAAAAAAGCATCAGCTTGCATCAATATTACCATGCTTCTCCCTGCTGTGTTTCTATTCGATTATTCTTCAAACACCAGATGCTATTCAATATGTAATTAAGAGACAACAACACCCTTAAGAGGGATAGCGCTGAGATAAGTTTTGTTAGTTCCCTACCTCTGACAGAGCAAACAAGGCTGGCTACTGACATGTGAAGGTGGGCCATGTTCCTTGGAATATCACTGCTTATTATAAAAATCACCGCTTCTGTTTCTTTCCAAGTTACTCTGCTTTAGTCCACTTCTCTTGCAGATGCTCAGGGTTATTTCTGTTCTGAGATCACCGTACTAGGATATTCCCTGTTAGCTTCCAAGAGGACTAATCAGTGTTTTCTTTTTCTATTTATTTTACATTTAAATCAAAATATGGTTTTGATATTTTCATGAAGTCTCCTTCTGAAAACAACTACATCTTATGCTTTTACTGTGAGTAAAACTATCACAAGGTGAAAGAAAGCACATACATGGAGATTAAAAAGTCATGCAAAACAATCTAGATCAAACAACAATGTATTTCTTCTTTCCAGAGTGTGACACTGCTCTGCCTCTGCATTCATACTCATCTAGTAGTAAATTTTCTGCTAAACTGATTAGCAGTGCAACAGCTATGCCAACAGAAGATAACAACTGAGTTTCTAAACACATTTCATAGTGGTTGTATACTGAATTGACAAACTGGTCCAATTATTAATTGCAGGGACAGACAGTGAAATTAGCCTTACTTTTGAGAGTTCCTTTTTTTAACCATGAAAAATTATTGTAAGATCTTTAACATAAGAACAAAATTTGATGGACTACAAAAGCTCTAACTCTCCAAGATATTTGTACTGCACCTATGCATGCAATACTGAATTGGAAGTATGCATATACTCTAAAGATAAAAAGCACAAACATTATGAAAAAATATTGTCGTTATAAGGTATAGCTGGTGCTTTTTTAAACACTTTCCCTGAACAGCAATTAACCCTCTATTCCCTCTTTATATGGTACTATCTAATAAAAAAATTGGAGCAGTTACAGAGCCAAAGGCATAATGAAAATTAAAACGAAAAACAACATCAGCTGGCTCCAAGATCAAATTACTCATGTGTTTGTGCTGTATATACAACAACATCTTTCATTTCCCAGAGGTACAGCGAGCAGAGTACTACGATAGTGAAAACTTGTAGATAATGGTAGAAAGATAATTAAACAGTTAAACTCATATGGTCTTTCTCCCCGTGTTTGGCCACTAGAGAACAGGGTAAGTAGTAGTGAAGAAATTAGGAGAAGTTTTTTATTTTAAATGTGACAAGTATTTTTACTAAGTACTTGAAAAAACTGCAATGCCAAAAGATTAAATCAATACCCCAGACTTTAAGAACCAATTTTCTGAAGTTGCTATATGATGCTTTCCCTCTCTGCTCTGCTGACTCTGTGCAATAACCACTTATTTGGATCTCAAGCAGAACAGAAAACTGATTACAGCCACTATCTTCCAAAAACTACTCTAAGTGCACTTTAAGCACACGAGTAGTGCTACTGAAACCAGCTCTGAAAGTTTAAATGCTTCTGTAAGTCATAGTATAATTTAACTATCCCATACTAGCATAATTTATTAGTGAGTGATGATCTACATATGCAGTAAATCTCTTCAGTTGATGTTGAGGAAAAAAAAAAAAAAGAAAATTATTTGCAGAAATACTTCTGAAACTTTTTTGCATATCCCTTCTATTTGGGAAGCCTACAAGGAGCAAAAGCTGACTGATTTTATCTTTCAGCATAAAGTTACTCGCTGAGAGCAAAGCAGTGGAACTTTGGCTGAAAATACTAAAAGAAGCCTTATGCCGCTTGTGAATGCTTCTGTTCACGATTTGTAGTCAATAAAAACATTACATTGAAGCTATTTATTCTCTGTATTTCAGTGACCCCCTCAGCTTTCCAGCCCCAGCACACATTGATCTCTTAGATGTGACGCTCCATTCTCCCATGGGAAAGACAAACAAGTGTTTTGCCCCATATAAGTTCATTCTTTCTTTAGAATAAAAAATGGTTATCTAATTTACCTTTTAAATACATAGTCGCAGGTAGAAACATAATACACTACACTCCTCATCCAGATCAAAAAATTAAAATTACGTTTTTCAATTCTTTCAGTTGTTTCAGAGGCCATCAAAATGTTTGATGCTGCTTTCTTAATTTTAATGCCTCACACCTTATTCTACAACATTTTAATTAATTTGCTGATTGCTGTAATTGCAAAGCTTCTGTGCATTCTTTCCCACTGATACTTTTATTGTCATACAGAATACAATATTTATGATTTGGGGTTTTTTTTTTTATAATTAAAACCTTTAAATCCTGATTTCGTTAAAGAACAAAACTTTACCAATACAGATGTGGTTTTAGTAAGCATCTCAAGAGGCAACACTGCCACATCAAACTGATAAATTCTACTTCCATATCATTGTCTTAGTATTTTTTTTTTCCTGCTGGAATTTCAGTGAGATCCTGTTTTCTTTGTTTACTGAGTGACAGGGTTAAGAAGAGGAGAATACACTGTCCTAACTAAATCTTGGCTTAACACCAGCTAAAATAAGTATTTCTGTGTCTATAATTTCCAGGAACTCTATCACAATCCCAGGAAAGCATCCTCTGTATGATGGCACAGCCTGGTGTGGAAGAAGTGCTGCCCTTTGCTAGCCATCAAACAGTAGGGAAAGAGATTCCTGGCTCCTGTCATCCATCCTTGAAGCAATCAAGTTTCTGTGCATCTTCACACTTAACATACTTTACGAGCTATGAATCAGCACTGGTTTTCATGCAAGGAACCTTGATGGTGAACCAGAGGAACCAAGCTGACAGCCCGTGGCCAAGCAGGAGAGACAGCCATGTGGGAAGCTGTCACTCAAGGGGAAACATCCAGTGGTCCTTGGATGCAAGAGTGAGACCCTGAAACAATTTAGGGAAGGCTTCTTCCACTGAAACAGGACATTTTCCCTTCCACTGCTAACAATTCAGTTCCTGCTTTATTATTTAACTTAACACCTCTTAAGGCTTTGCAACCAGGCTGTCTCCTTCAACTCCAATGGCTTCTCATCTTACCTGGCACACCAGCCAGATGCCTCCCCTCAGCACAGACAGCTGAGCACAGGCTGTAAGTTTGGCCAGTTTCAAATCTGCCTCGGCAGCTTCCAGAAGGAACACCACACTGGAAATGGAAGACTGGGGTTGCCACAGCTCTCATGAGCTATACTGCACAGTGCGTGAGGGCACATTTATCACTTCAGCTCACTTAACCTGACCCTAGTGAAAAGGCATTTGTACCACAGATGAATTATTCCCCCTGGAAGTGTTTTATTTCTGATCCATAGAGGTACCTCTGTGACAAAGACTTCAGCAACCAAATACAATCCTACTGAAAGAAAAGCTCTTCAAATAGGACTTCAGAGATTAGGTACATCTCTCTTGAGATCATGAAAGTGGATGAAAGCTCCTAGATTTTCTGTGCATGACTAACAGCTGTTGTTGGGTAAACATCTTCACACGCTATGTCAAGATAATTTTGTCAAGTTTACAAAATTTGCCCAGATGCATGATAGCTTAAGCAATTTAGACAATGACTTTGATTAAGCAAATTAAGCAAAACTCCGACATTCCATCAAAATCAGCTGTTCTGCAAATGATCGTAAGCATGATTGAGTTGTCTTCATGCCAATTCCACCTGCTCATGGGCTCCTGAGGTGGGAGGAGCTGTTCAGGTAAGAAGATACAAGAGGTGTTAATTTAAAAGGTGTTAATAGAAAACATTGTAATTGAATAGAAGTTGGATTAAGAAGTCTGGTTATGTGTTTGAGATTCTCCGCAATGCCTCTAAAGCCAAAGGAAGCTCTAATTGGTGAGGAGAAAGGTTGAGAAATGTGCTTGATGCATCTTTTATATCCTATTTCCTTCTCTATCTGGTGAAAGGGATGCAAGGGAAGGAAGCCAAATGCTCAGGTTTTCTATCAGGCCCTCTTAAAATTAGTCCACGACGCTGAACCACACACAAAACTCCATTTCATGTATGCTCACTCAACGAACAAATATGTATGCTGACTTGACCTGTAGGATCCCAGTTCTTCAGTCACACCTCCATGGCTGTCTCTACCTAATTTCTCCAGCCTCCTGGCAAGGTGTGCTCTGCCTTTCCCAACAGCCTACATGCTGCCAGCAAACACACTTCACTGAGAAATACATTCCCAAGACCTGTGGTTACTTTCAGTGGGTATGAGAAAAAACATATCCGTACTAAATAAGCAAAATCATGAAGATCAACACCCCTCTGCTTCCCCTCCATCACAGAGCATCTTGATCCTCAGTGTTTCTGGGAATATTTCTAGGACCCCTGGACTCAGACACAGGCAGCGTATCACCCCTTATCTTTCAGACATTTAAGCACAGGCGTCACCTCCAGGTCACTGGGAAAACAAAAATATTTATCTAGTTACATGAAAGTCTTATTTATCTGGGAAAAATAATGTTCTCAAATTGCACAGCAGGCAGGAATGAGTGCTCTAAATATGGTCTGTAAGATATAAAAATTGTTATTTCCCAAGCATTGAGAATGTGTGTTTTTGGGAGGTGGTGAGTTAGGATGGTTTTGTTTGTTTGTGTGGGAAGAAATGTAAAATTGGAGAAAGAATGGAATACAGATGGATGCTTTGGTTTTGATTTAAAGAAGACCTCCTTTCTTCTATTGCTGAATTTTAAATCAAGCAGGGGAAGCTTGCCCACAAGCTATGCTCCTTCCTATTAACATCCCCATCCCAACATATATTTTTAATACACTAAAAACTTACCAAGCACCACCAGCAAAATCTGAACTTGAACTGAAGCAATGGCTTGTATCAGATGAGCTCAAGGAACAGCATATGTAGCAGACAGCAATGACTGTGTACAGCCACCACTAATAATACAAGTCAATCTATAAGGGATCTGACTGGATCACAACTGAATACTCCCCTTTAAAAGCTGATTTGCAGTTTTGCCAGCTATTGCAGTAAGCTAAGCTTACTTCTGAATGAGAGAGGCTGCACAAAAGTCTGAGATTCGTTGTTGTATCTTATTATCTGTCTGCTTGAGCAGTTGAGCATACTGATCTTTAAACAGATTTAGTTTCAACAACACAAAACCTATCAGTAGGCAAATTCCCAAACAAATTTTAACTGAGCACAACGGACATTCCTTGGCCTTCAGCTTCATTACACTGAATTCCAAAGGTCTACAGTAATACAGTAAGGATTTTATAGAAAAGCTCTAAAAGACTCTTCTGAAATTTTTATAAAGACAAGTGTGAGACAACCTAATGACAATGATTATGACTGGCTCTGTTTACAACACAAATTGCACTCCCCAGTTTAACCTGCCTTTACTTCATTATACACAACCCCTCTTCTCTCTGCCTTCAGAGCTGCACTACTTCATTCCTCAAGTGTCTTCCATTCCACTTTCTTTATATGGTAACTCTCGTTGTTATCCACCCTGGACTTTCTTCTCACCTCCCCAGTCTTTCTGTCAAATGCACACACCAACTCAAGGCCTCAGGGTTCCATGATGAATATATAAACCAAATTAATATTTTTCAATTAGCCAAGATGAACCTTGTTCTTTTTTGAGAGCTCCAACAATTTGCTTGCTCTGGTACTACGTGAGCTTTTCACAGTGTATGTTACAATGCGAGTTTTCAATTGCTTTGCAGTATCTGAAGGAAAACATTTTAAGTTATACTTTCGAGGCATATGTATTGAAAACATTATCCAAGTCCCATACCACAAGACTGCATCATTAATTTCTGTAAGCATTATGAAATGGCAGGAAGACGGATTCTTGAATCAAGATATGCTATAGCTGAAGGTTATTTTTGCTGGGATCTTAAACCTGCTTTTTCTCACTGCTAAATGTGTGAGATGAATATACTGAAAATATTTGCATTATGATGCTGTAAAAACTCAAATGTTTAATAGAAACAAATAAATCAACCGTACTTTGGTGGTGATTCACAGTTTGGAAGAGTCTTTGAATTCTGACAATTGAAATAAGCTGGGTCTGCTGAGAATTGTGAAGGATATAAAGGAAATAAATCCAAATTTCTCTAGCTAGTGGAAAATTTTTAGTATGTAATTGAGCATGTACTTTTATTCTCCCAAAGATTGTTACCAGAGATTATGCAGCTGAATAGGTTTTCTGAGGTGAATTAAAAATAGACCTAATATCTTACTAACCTCCCCAAGAGGATACTGTACACCACAGAATTGGACTTTGAAAAACAGTAAATTACGGATATTTAAAGTAACCTAATCCAAGGAAGATAGACAGAAAAAAATACGGAGTATTTATTTTCAGAATTTTTTTGTAATATGACAAGAGAGCAAAGGGCCTAAGAGACCTCATGGACCCTATAGTTCATTCCCCATTTGCCTCTTAAAAAACTGTTGTATCCAAAAATTGATTCATCAATTCTGTTGAAGTTTAGAGGGCACTGAATAGCAGTGCTTGCTTCTGTTATACTGTATACAGTATTTCTCTTAATATATCCCAAAGAGACACTTAACCTTTCCTGGAATGGACAATATTGATCATAAACAAATTAGCTTGCAATCTGCTTACCCTGTCATCACCCTCTGTTGTATCGCTGCTTAAATATTCAGCCATAGCATTAGATTTTTCATTTCCAGCAATACAGTGTCTGTGCACTTGGCCTTCCATAGTAAGCCTTTCGCAAATCAACACTTGTATTATGTAGAGATTTATTAGTATACTTCAAAACAAAATGAGTTTATGAAAAATACTTCAAATGTGAAAGATAACTCGATAAATAATTGCTTCAAGAGGAAAAAAGTAGCTGAGAGAGGTTTTGCTATCTACTGAAAATGAGTTACAGTTATTGCCTTTACGTCTGGTAAATGAAAGCCACATAAAAACAAATAAAGAATTTATCAAGAGATAATAATAAGTACAAAGTGGTGTAAAATCTTTCAGTATCTGATCAGATCCAAGACTGTGTTTTGAAATCACAGACAGGTTCTTTGCCGTAATGTGATAGCATTTGTCGGTCTACATCCAATAGGGAGCTCATAAGCTGCTTTTGATGGGATAAAGATACTGGATCCAGTTCTCTATTCTTATCAGTTTAATGCTATCAACTTAAGACAGCTAGAACTAGAGAAAATTATTAATTATATCTCTAAGATCTTATCTCATCAAACACTTCTTAGTGCTTTATGATAATCAGTCCTAAGCAAATATGAGATATGACTTCAAAGGCAAAGCAGGTGGTCTTTGACAGATAGCAGTGATAGCTGATACATCATCTGGTGCACAGACGCTCTAATACGCATTCTGCTGCAGAGGTGGTAAAATAACAGTAAACAGAAGAAACTGTGAAAGGATGGTGAAAGTCAAAATTCTAGATATGCAAAGCAGATCCAGGAGAATACAGAAACAGAACAGACTAGAACAAAAGACTTAAATGGGTCTTTTTTGCCACTGACTTCCTTCATCCACTGAGATCTCCAAGGCAGTCTTTAAGACTCACTGCTCTTTTGAGAACATCAAATACCTTTGCTAAACAGAGTAGAAAAGTTTCGCAAAATGGTTCCATCAGAAGGTACAGAATATCGTCATGTAACTCTTAAAAGACAAGCCACAAAATACACTGACTCGGATCTTGTTTGCTTATGAATAAAAAAAATATCTCCAAAACCTATTCCTTTTAAGAAACTACGTCAGAAATTTGTAGCAGAAATCAACTGATAAAAGCAACTATTTCAACAATCTGAGACTGAGCCATTGGCATAATGCCAGGCATCACATAGGCAACACAAAGACCACCAACTATGGCTAAGTTTGTCCAATACTTTTGTTATTACCAGAACCTGGGCAGAAATTTCTCATGTCATTACCTATCAGTTCTTCTGTTGCATTCATGTATACCTGGAAAGTTCACAATATCTATGTAGTTTTGGAAAACAGACACACACACACAAAAAAGGGGGGAGTGGTGGGGGGTAGAGAAAGAAGAGAGAGTTTGATGGAACCTCAGAAGGGACAGAATCCAAACCACATGGGAGAAAAGAGGGAATGGACATGGAGAAGCAGAGATCAGAACAGAGGACCAGGACTAGTAAGTTACAGTCAGAGAAGCACACACATCTGCTCTTTTTCTGGAATCATTACACATTTCCTTCTTACGGAATCTGAAATCAAACCACTACTTTTTTTTCCCACTTTTTTTCCCCTTAAAAAGAACTTCTGCTCAGTAACAAAGTACATGTACAGTCCCTTCACCTGACAGGTCCGCAAAGAACCAAATGTTCGCTGTTGCTACATCTTTCTGGCAGAGAATATAAGTATTAAGCACTGTGTTTGTCCTGGGATTACCTTAAACAAGGGAAGTGAATTGAGGCTACAGCAGCCACCTTATTGCTGAATAATGTTCTTCAGCTCACAGGCAAGTTTTTATCATCTTCAAACAAGGTTCAGTAGACAATGTGTCACATTTCCTAGCATAAGGGTCCAACTTCACAGATACAGTTCACCCTTAAAATATAATTTTACAGTCTAATATTTCTATATCTGATTATCAAAACTGAACAGACCAGGAGGAACTATCTTACAAATGGCTGTTTAATTAGTTCAGGGCAAGCTGAACTAGTCAGAAAACCAGCACCAAGTTTTATTGGACTTTCAATATATATTTGATACAAGTCAACATCCAGGACTTGGACTTCATGGAGCATATTTACCTTCCCCACTATTTCCTACCACTACAGATGGGTCAGATGCTGGCATCTAATCATGATTTCATCCAACTATGCGCACATCAGGTCTAAGCAACAGGAATTAAAATCATAGAATCATAGATTCAATTATATGCTTCAGGTTATCTAGCCACAATAATTACAGAAGGGAATTAGAGATTGAAAACAACAGAAACATGAAAATAAGATTGAGTTACTTCCCATGTCTTTCTTAATTCAACAAATGTGATCAAGCTGATTTCTCGGGGGACGGGAAGGGGTGAGAAAGGAACACCTAAAGAGTACATCCTCCTAAATCTGTCATCCTATATTCTATCATAAAAGCTGCTAGAAGTGGAAGTCAATGTAGCTGACAGTGAATAGTAAAGAAACTTCGCTGATCATAAAGTGCCTCTTTGCAAGCATTCATTCTCAGCTCTGATCCTGCTTCTCAGTTCCTAATATCTGCTCTGGCAAAGGAACAGAAGATGCACCTGGCAGTAACAGCTTTCACTTTAGGGAGAAAAAGGTCAGCCCTTGGTCTGACTGCAGATAAGAAATGTGCTCAAGTACACTGATTCCTAGAGTGTCTGGGAGCAGTCAAAGATCCCCAACATCGGAAATCATCTTATTAACAGCAGGTGCAATTCCCTCGGGGGAATTGAGGAACCCTGTGCCATGGCATCTCAATTTTCCCCAGCTCTGCAGAACTGCCTCAGTCCAACTACAGTTAAATTTCACCCAGCGGATGTTCAATCAAGGCCCTTTTTAGCTACTGTCTGTAACAGGTGTATCAGACAACACACATTTCTTCATGCTAACTTATGATTAAAAAGACAGGTAGTCTACATCTCTGCTCATCTAAGTATATAGGTTTTCTATTTCTATACTCCAGTGATCATTGACATAGTTTCTACAATAATCCATCACCGGCAAGCACAAGGCAATTAAATATCTTTAGTCCCTCTAAACTATTTCCAGTTTCACCATGCCCAGCATCTGAACACTTGAAAGAGGACACAAGATAGGAAGCACAGCAAGGAGATGGGTAATGTGAGAACTTACCCCATTCATGAGAAAGGTTTTAGGCAAGCAGAAGGTGTTCCCAGACTACTACCACTTTCGCCTCTGTCCTTAATACATACCATGGGCATGTGCATAACATTTTTCAGCAACCACACCTGCCATCTGCTCACTGTACAGAGATCACCACTGATCAAGGAACTAATGCTGCTTCTAAACTTTGCTGTGGCTTGAAGCCAGGCTGGTCTGAGAGGATCCTAAGGATACAAGGCATTGACAGAGCTCCTCCATTACAACTTCCAATTCCCCAGAAGGGATGGGTCAAAGAATTTACAGGAAAGTCCTTTCTCCTCCTCCAAGGAAGGAGGTTGAATTATTCAACTCCAAGATTGAATTCTTGCAACTGCTTGCCCAAGGGAGGCTGGACGCCCTTCCTCCCATGGAGAGAAGCTCTGATTGCAAAACTTCCCTGCTGAGCCAAAAATAGTCTTGGTTCCAGCTCATGAATTTCATCCCAAAGCCCCACCAGCTTTTAAGAAAGGCCAAATTCCGCTATTGTTCCATCAGCACAACCCAAGCAAGGACAATTAGACATTGACTCCTACTGTTCATATTTGAGACACTGGTCAGCTCCACAAGACTACTACGTCAGATCTTCTCAAGAAAGGGCAAAAGAACCTTCAGCACTGAGGAGCGTATAATTAACAGATGTGTTGTCAGTATGTGCTATCATTTTCCCCACAGTAGGATTGCTATATGGTTCTTCAGAGAAACAACAAACATTTGATTAATTCTCTCTCTCTTTCACCTCATGTAGTCAAGCAGTTTGTGGCAAGACTCATAAAATACTGATACCGTCACAAGTACTTTATTCACACAGAACAGAATTTATTTAATCATTGAACCTATCCCCACTATTTTTTACTATTATCACGGGGGTTTTTATCTTTTAAAGAAACTATAATCTTTCTGAAAGCATCATTTTTTTCATCTATTCCCCCTTTCACTACAGCCTGCTCTGATCTGTAGGCCCCAACAACACTGGTTTTTTTTACCCACCTGAGCATAATTCTAGTCCTTTTCTATTTGGCAAGGCATACAGAAAATGGAGTTCCAGTCCAGACCTCTAGGATTGAGACTCAACCAGGATTTTAGAACTTTCAGGAGGCTTTCTACTCACTAGATATTGTTAGACCAGGTCCCCTTCTATTTTTGTTTTGGTAAATCAGTCCTTCCTCTCTGCCATTTGGCTATTACCTCCCTTTCTTGGTGCGGGCATCACAGAACACATTTTTAATTGCTCTACAAACACACGATTTAAAATTGTATTGCGCATTTTCAAGGTACGCACATTGGAAATATTCTCCAGATCCTGTGCTGCAGGACTCAGTCACTAATCCATTTAAGCAGCATGAAGTGATAGGAAGGTCAAATGCAAATTTCACCAGGAGATTAAAAAATTGCTTTTTTTTCTCCTGGCCCCAGAGGGAGATCAATTTTTGGCATTTGTGCCCACACACTCAAAGGTTTTCAGGTGTATAGCTGTTACCAGTTCATTAAAATGCTTCAGTGAGGTGGTTTTAGGAGCTGAAACGCTGTATCTGTATAAACGGTTCAATTTCTAAAAGCAGTTTGAACAAATGAGCTGCCTCTACAGTAAAGCATAGTCGTTGGGCACCCAAAATCAAATGTAATTCATGTGTTTTTTACAATCTCAGAAAATCTTAATTCTTGTTTCCCTGAATGTTCTGGCCAAGCAATTATATCCTGAGTTTCAATGGAGACAGACACTGAGAGGTATTAACAAACACAGTAAGGGTCACTGTTCAGAAGTGGAGAAGCTGTTGATTTTATTTCCCACTGGAATCTACTGGGAATAAATGAACTGCAGGATTCCAGAAGAACAGCTTGTTCTCCAGGCTTTGCTCTGTTTAAACAGGAAAAACATAAGTTATTAAAATACATACACAGAGCATGAGGACTGAAAACAGGCTGTGAGGTCTTTTGCTCTCAGAATGACAAGCAGAACTCCAGACTAGTTCTGGCCATAGCAAATGCCTTTACTCTTCTTACTGCTTTACTGCTTTTTGATATTACTCTTATTATTAGCGGTGGCATGTCAGGGTTGCTGTCCACACTGCTTCCATCATCATACTATCAGAGACTGCCTATATCACAGACATTTCCATTCAAACCAAGCCTTTATAGTAGTTCCAGCAAGGAATCTAACAACTGAAGAAATAAAGGGTGGCAGTCCACTTTAAACAAGCTCAGTCTTTCAAACCAGCACACAAATCATCACGTATCACTACTTCTGCTAGACAGGCAAAACCTCAATCCTGGTACATCAGAGAAAGATCCCTCAATAAATCTTGCATTTAGACCAATCTATCACTAGAACAACCCACATAATATTCCTCCAAAATCCCACTACATTGCTACTGACTCTTCAGCACTAAAGTTAACGATTTTGCTATCCTGAATGCAACATGTAAGTAGGAGAGGATGGAGCCCTGATCTTAAGCAGTCTTCTTGGTACTTACCTGCTACAATCTCTCTCCTATCTCCATAGTCTAGATTTAGTTTCTGATTTTAGCTGTAGCAAGGATAGAGTTAATTTTGTATCATCAGAAACTGCACTAACAAGTGTTACATGATTTCCTACTTGATCATTAACCTGTCAAATTCAGCATAATAAACCCTTCACCAGTTTAAGGAAATACAAAAGACTTGTCACAGAAAGAATTTTAAGAACATGACAATCATGTATAAAAAAACCCCAAAAGGCGATGCTACTTTCTGCAGCTGGATCCGCAAGAAATAATTTTCCACCTTCACACAGTAAAAGCAACTGCTTCTGCAAGAAGTTTTATTCTTTTTAAAGATTTCTTTAAACTTTCTGAGCTTTTAGTCTTGCAAAGAGCTCATGTGAATCACAGAGTCACTCAAAATGACACTTTAATGCTTTTCAGGAACCAGGCAATGGTCTGGTATACATTAAGTTTATGATCTATATTTCCTTGCAGTCTATCACAACCTAATAGAACTATGTCAACAAGCATTAAGGAGGAAGAGCTAACACAGTAATTTTCCAGCCACATTATGCCAGCTCTCAAATGTCAAACTTTTACTACCAGTGTACGTACCCGCGGAGCCTGCAGAGGCAGTGCGTTGAGTATATTGCAACCTAAGCTGTAAGCAAGTTACTGCTGGCCAATTTTCTAATTCAGTGTTCAAATGCAAGAGATAATTCCAGGATCTCCACAAGTAGTAGGACAGCATTCCAAGTACTGTCTGCACTCCTGAGTTTGGAAACATCTTCACTATCAGATAAAGAGCCTTTTATAAGCAGTACCAAGTTAATGATTTTCTCCAAGTGTGAAGAGAGCCACAAAACAGAGATCCTTAAGTGGTAGTACACTGACAAACAAGGGCTATAATTTTGTGGGAGGAATTTCAGTGTTAACTGTTTGTCCCTCACTCAGTTGTTTCTTCTGGTGGATAGCTCCATTAGCTATAGATCTCCTAGAAAGGGAGCCAGGAGGCCAGCCAGGGGTTTCAAGCTTCAGGGTCTATCTGAGCACTCATCCAAGCCAGGCAATCAGTGCCTGTTAAACATAATCTCCACAGTCTTTTACCAATATCCTCTGCTGCCAAGAGATTTAGCACAGCAGTCATGCTGAATCACCTGACTGAAACTGTGAGGTTTGGGACCCTGCTGCAGCAATGATATTTCCAGTACCCCAAACACTTTCTCAAGAGATAGACATGTGCCATAAAAAAGGTCATTCCTCAGGACTCAAGAAGAGAGGGTCTCTTCTGAGAGGCTATCTCAGAAGGCTTCCTCATTCCCTCATTTTGAATAACTGATAAACTAAGCCATTTAAGTATTCAAGGAAAAGAGGGCTTCTGGCTATGGACTGAGGATTCCCACTAAGCCATCTTTATACAGCCAACAATTTCACTAGTGAAGTGAGCAGACAATACTTACGGTGGCCCTGTCTGATAGCAATGGACAAGACTGTCCTTTCTCATTCACTCCTTCACTCGCAGCCCTGCTCGATTTATTTGTAGCAGCAATACGTTAATGTTATCTGACAGCTACTATTAAAGTGTCACAAGCGTGTGGATGCAATTACGCAGATGCTGAAGGGAATCTGCTGCAGGCCACTATCTTCCCAGGCACAGAAAGCAAGGGGACAGAGAGGAAATGCCTTGTAAGACAGAAATCTTCTACTATTCTCTACTGCTTTCCTTCAGAGGGAAACCTGACAGACAGGCAAAAAAACTAAAGAGGGTCAAGGCATGCAGATGACACAGCAATGTTTAGAAAAAATGAACGCTGCCAGTTTTCCTACCTGAATCCTGATAGTCAAAAAACCCAGCAAAACCAAACCTAAACCAAATCACCCAAAGGGCACCATCCCACTTATGTACCCAGTACAAGAAGCTAGGCAGACTGCTGATGTCTGGGTGATAATGGTCTGTCAGAATTTTAGGAGACATAAAAAAAATTTCCTTTTTAGGCTTGTCTCTTTACAGCAGTGTACAAGTGTGGTGATAAAATGGCATATGTTTGGTTGACGACATTTCCTGCCTCCATGACCCCTCAAGTACTTACAGTTCTATTATTATATCACCCTTGAAAATAAGGGATGGTACCCCCATGTCTCATATATACAGAGAGAGCAAACAATTTGTCCAAGGTCACGAAAAAAAAACAGAGGCAAAGCCAGGTTTTGCATACAGATTTCTTAAGCACCAGATTGCCCAATACTATAACAAAAGCATTCACCAACTTCTCTGTCTCAACCTCTGCAAGAGCAGCTATACAGGAAGAACCAAGCAAAATATTCTTGCTACATCACTTGAAGTCAGTAATGCTAAAGAATGTGCTTTAACCATATATTCTAGTCTGTGAACTCTGAGAAGGAAAAGTGATTCCAGGTCCATAACTCATGAAGGGCTGGAAACCTTTGACAGCTGTAAAAATCTCACATAATGAAAAATAAAGCCACTATGATATAAAGAACAACAACGTCATAAAAGAACAAGAAAATTATTTCTGTTCTGCATGTGACAGAGCTTTCCATCTGCAAGTATGAGGACATGTAGGAACCTCGCTGGCCCTTTTTCATGGTCTCAGTGAAACCATAAAGCAGTTTATCCTCAGTATCCAAAGGACTATGGATGAGAATGATCACTGCAATAATCACTGAAATCCAATGCAATAGATAATATAGTATAATTCTGTGAATTTTTCAAGGAACTGTGAAAATAGTCTCCAGAAAGACAGTCTGATTGCTATGTTTGTCAGCTTATCTTCTGTACGATCACAAATCTCATAAGACATCTGTCCTAGTAATAAAATTATGTCCCCTCTTTCCCTACTTTAAAAAGTTTCCACTGAAACACACTGCTTTCTATCACACATAAATAAATATATAATTTAGTCTGTGCTTGGGTTAAACAATTCATCTGATCTGGCCTACTAATCACACAGTGTAGCAACACTGATACTCAGGCAGGGAGTACAAAACAAGGATGAAAAAAGGTGCTGCTCAGTATTTATGGGTGCTTGTGCCACCAGTTTGATGCAGTATCCTGAAGATTCCAACACGCAGCGTGTACTGAATGTAACTGGAAAGGTAACTCCGATTTCTCATGTCAGAGTAGTACTCTTAAACCTCTCCCAGCGGGACACAGGTGAAACAGAAGCTTTGCAAACCAGTTAGAATGAGCCAAAAGGGCGACTCAAAACATCACTCAGGATTCTAGTGCCCGTGTTGGCAGCAGTCCCTGCAGAAGCACAGCAGGGCAGGGAACTATATCCTCCTGGAAAAAACCCCGCAGCGTGGCGCATTTCCCTTAGCCACTGCCATCACTGTCCCAGCGCACGGTCTGCAGGCCAGCTGACACTCCCAGGATCAACAGGGAAACAAGCTGTAACCTATTAATTGCTTAATCTACCTTCTCTCCTTCAAATGTCAATATGGTTAAAAAAAATGATGGGTCAAATTTGCACAAGTATTTAGGCCAGATGTGCAGATAAGCAGCTAAACTATTTAAACATACATTAAATCGCATTAAGTGCCTATCTGCACCTTTTTAAACTGAGCTTCTTTCCCTTTATCAGATTCATAGTAATTTAATAGGATCTGATTAGAAATGAAGGTCTCCAGGGCCAACACAAAGTTTACTTCAGTTCAAGCCACAAAGTGAGCCACAAACTACTTGTTGCTGTGTGAGCAGAGACCCGGTGTGTGAAAAGAGATGCCAGGCAAGTAAACCAGGGAGGTCAGGAGACTCGTGTCATGTGGGACACAAATTTTGAGTGCCGAGCTCTGCAGAGAAGCAGAAGATGAGGCTGTTGACAGCTACGCTATGTGCTGCAGCCCACTGCATTTCAAGCTGTGCCTTGGCTTCAAGTCCTCCTAAGGGGAGAGAAGTGCGCTAAAAACAAAGGCCAAATAAAACAGGCTTTAATTCTCAGTCATTAAAACGCCAGCTGCAAATATAACTGAAGCATGTTTCTTTTTAAAGAAACAACACAACACTTTCTCCCTCCAGCCCTGTTGACTTTAAAGGCTTCAAAAGTAACCTGATGCCACGACTAGAGGCAAAGCTGTCATTAAGTGCAGTCTCCTGTAGTCACAGAGCTTTTGAGGTCCCAAATTCTGTTTTGATTCTTTACCTTCAAATGAATTGAAACAATAGAAAGAAATAAGAGAAATAACATGGGATGCTGTTTCCTACATAGCTGTCTGAATGCCTGCATTTATGACAAGAGCTGTGGGGTGAGTAAATGCTATGAGAGCCCATGGTAGCAATAGGTAATCTTACAAATACTTCCAGTACACTCTGCTGAGAACCATCTCTCCCCAGCGCTGCATGGCTTGTCACAAAGGATTTCTTATTTTCCTGTCCTCTCTTTTATTACAGTTTGTGCTACCAATCTTGATCAAGTCCAGCACTCGCAGAAAACAAGCCTGAAACCCCTTTTAAAGTGACTTCTCCAACATGCATATATCATAATCCACTGAGCTGAAGCCAGCAGAACTTTAATCCACAGCTTCACATATCACCTCTGCTGAAATCAAGTTTCTGTACCCACATCACACACACAGACTCGAGGACTCAGCTGCAGATAGCAGATGGTTTGCCCTGTTCCCTAATTTAGCCTCATGAAACCCTTCCCTGACCTGAAGCCACAGGCCAGGGTCCAGGTGAGATTGTAAATTTGGGAGACTGAAGGTAAAGGAGGACAAGGCGCCCACTGCATTGTGCTGTGCTGATACTGTCAGTCCTTCCATCCTTGGAAATCAACCAGAGCATAAGTCCCTGGGTTGTCAGTACTGGACCCAGGTTGAGCACTACTGGCACATCCACGTGCTAAACTAGAGAGAAATAATAGCTAGAGGGAGGAGGGAGGGAAGGAAAAAAATAACACCAGAAGAAGGGTTTGAGCCCTGTGGCTACCATGTACTTGGATGAAAGATTGAGTCCTTGCTTATGCTGATGATCGTCTGGTACAGACTGCACATGAACAAGACATTCCCAAGCTTTTAATTTATTACAGTGTTCCCAAGAAGAACAAACATAAAAAGTTACTTTTCAGGCTTTCTTATCCCTGGATATTTAAAAACAGCAGCCACACTGAACCTCCTTGGCTACTGCTTGGGCTGGGGAGAGAAAGATCAATCCAGACAACAGTCCTTCCTTTCCAGTCCTCCATCAAACAGATGGGAACACAGGGAGAGGAAACACGAGTTGACTCGTGTCCATTTAAAGTGTCCATTTAAAATGAGAAGTAACTATATTCTTTGGGTCAAACCAGAACCAATACAACTGTGCATATAAAAGTATCACTCTAGGATCTTTCCCGTTCCTGCCAATGCAATATCCAGGCATCTTGCAATCTTTTGGTTATGGTAATAGGGATAGCAGAGGACTGAGAGTAAACAATCTGAGGGACAAGGCTGTAACCCAGTCCCATTTGCACATGCATCTAACACCATTCTCTGGAGAAGAGCTGATTGAATAAATTGGAGCAATTAAATGAGAACAAAAATGATGAAGAATTTATTTATTTTTTTTTTTAGCACATAGTGACAGCACAGAAAACTTCAGCCCAGTTTCCACCTCTGCAGCAGACCTACTATACAACCTACAGCTACTCAGTATCACCATGTGCCAGAGCTGGTTGTGGATTATTTTTGTTTCATATTCCTTCTCCTATTTAATCAGGCCACTCAGGGAGCAGTTTATAGTTTGTTACTATGCAGTTTCACAGTATCTAGCACAATGTGGCTCCAGTCCTGGTCCTAAGAAGAATAGCTTAATAACAATTTATTACAAACAGCATGGCCTGCCGGTGGCAGTACAGAGAGGCTGGTGGAAGGCAAAGCATACACAGTGCAATTCCTCTTCATGATTTAATCCTGCAGTCCTTTCCCTCGGGGAAAGGCTATCTTAGTGCCTTCAGTGGGAGTTTGGTCAACGTAACCCCTTAATTCCTAAGAAAATAAATCACTGCACTTGCAACAGCGTAAAGGACAGTTGTTTCCCGTCATCCACCTTTGAGATCTCAAGTTGTTGAATCCACCTTACCGCCCCAAACCCCAACCAACCCGCTGGGTCACAATATGCAGCCATGAAGGCTACTTTCCAAATAGCAACCTGAAGTATTGTTTCCTCCTTCCAGCCCAGCCTTGTCCTCCCCAGAGATGTATTTTCCTATGATAATGAACAAAACCTGTTTTGTTTTAAAGCAATTTGTAAAAGAGCAGCAGTGAAACTAACAAAGAGGCAATGCCTTTTTTCTTTAAATCTTTTCAATATAAAATAGAGAAGCATGCCTCAGGGTTTCCAGGCCAGTGGAGTTTTCTTGTTTTGTTTGTTTATTTTAACAAAAGTAATTTGGAAAGCATGAGAGCAGGACGTACTGGCACCAACTATGTTATTTCAGCAGCACTGCAGTTTCCCATAGCCTACACTATCTGCAGGACCTCTGTTTCTTTCTGGTCATGAATTCAGAAACAATGATAGAGCTGAATAAAATCGTGCTCCTTGATGAACAGTAGTGTGTAGAAATCCTGCAGTTGACCAGACCTTCCTGGCTGGTGCCTGTACAGAAAAAAGTTGGCATGGAGATGCCTTAAAAACTCAAGTACTCACTGGTTAGAAGTCACACAAAACCTGTACTGCCCTGAACCCAACCTTATTGACAGTCTCAAATTTTCCTCTCTACTTTTCATGTTCAAAGTGTATTGAGTGTGTTGAGTACATCTACAGGGTATTCACAGGCAGAATAAGTGAGCACCACGGATGATGCAGACGGGCAGAAAGCCATGTGAGTGCCTTAATGATAGCAGTGACTTTCCTAAATGGAGCTCAGGAGTGTGTTAATGCAGCCATGTGAATGCTGGATGGCTCACATCTGCCTGGGATGGGCTCACATCTGCCTGCACATCATCTTGCAGATGTAGCCTAGCTCTCTCTGACGAGGCCAGAGCACTCCTCTGCTGTTGTCAATTAACAGCTGGCCCTGAGCCGGACACTCCTTGTGATGGGAACAAGAAATGTCAGGGTCTGACCAGCTGAGCCTCTCCTTCTTAAAAAAATCACAGCAATTTTGTATGGACTGGCAGCTCTGGATTATGAATGAATAGCAAACCTGAGAACAGAGTGGGGAAAACCTCACAAGAATTCACTTGAAAAATCTGCATTTCCCCTGATCAACGAAGGCAAAATGTTAAGGGATGAACCTACCATACTCTTATCATTGTCCACGTCTAGAAGACAGCACAGTGCAGAGCTCACAGTGTAATTTCCCTCCAGACTACTCTAAACTTGGAATGGGGTTTTTTCCAAATTTATTGCTTCTCTGATTTCATAACAAATTAGCTACATGTACCATTACAAGAAGTGCTTTGCTGTCAGCCCTGCAGGCTTAATTTGGGGTCTGGGAAGCAGAGGGCTCTTCCCTTCTCACACATTGTCGACAACCATACAAGGTTTTGAACACTGAGTTCCACCCATGCTTGTCCTCGTACAACCCCAGTGAAGCCTTTCACAAGGTTGGACAGGTGTAAAATGACAGAACTTGACCTAAAACAGCACTAAAAAAAAAAGCTGGGGGGAAAAAAAAAAAAAGCTGCTGACAGTATATATTAGACTTGAACTGACTAAGAGTTTTTGGTTGTTTTGTGGGGTTTTTTTTGTTTGTTTTTTTTTAATAAAAGAACATCAACATATCAAATCAGAATGCACAAAACTGAAGGAAAGGGGTAGGAGGAAAGAATTGCTGCCAAGAGCCAATGCAATACTACTGTTTTCGCAGAGCATGTGTTCCCTTTAAAAGTGGTCTGATAAGCTAGTGCAACAGCAAGACTGTAGAAGAGATGGTTAGAAAGAGTGGTTAGAAAGTCCAACGGAGGGCTGCAAGGCTGGTTAAGGGACTAGAACACCTGCCTTATGAGGAAAGACTGAGACACCTGGGGCCTTTTAGTCCGGAGAAGAGAAGACTGAGAGGGAATTTGATAAATGTTTATAAATATGAGGGCTGAGTGTCAAGAGGAAAGGGACAGCCTCTTCTCATTTGTGCCCTGTGATAAGACAAGGGGGAATGGATATAAGCTGGAGCACAAGAAGTTCCACCTTAACATGAGGAGGAACTTCTTTACTGTAAGGGTCACAGAGCACTGGAATGGGCTCCCCAGAGAGGTTGTGGAGTCTCCTTCTCTGGAGATTTTCAAAACCCTCCTGGATGCGTTCCTGTGTGACCTGTGCTAGATTATATGATCCTGCTTGGCAGGGGGGTTGGACTTGAAGATCTCCAAGGTCCCTTCCAACCCCTAACACCCTGTGATACCTGTGAAACTGGGACCATAGTGTCACAGGCGATCTTTCACAGATTTATGTGACTCTTGGATTTCATTATCTTTTTTCATCTCTGCTATGTAAATCTCTCACTGATCATAAATACTATGCATCAAACTAGCATGAAAACAGCTCCTGCTGGGTGCCTGTTCTAGCTGGGATAATGCTCATATTAACAGGCAAACAAGAACAAAGGCTCTATATTAAAATAATCCAAGTTAGACTTGGATTTAGTCTCACTCACTAACTGAAAAGATTGCCCCAAAGCCACGGTGGTCCTAAATATGCTGAGTACGCATGCAAGCAAGCATGCTGTCATGATGCTGACAGACGAGGAATTTGTTCGTGCAATGAATACACACAAGTAAAAAGCTGCTGGAAATGGTATTATAACGCATGCTCTGTACAGAACTAATCTCCACTAATACTCCTCAGAATCTAGCTGCTGGCCAGCTGGGTGCCACTGAGTGACAACTTCGGTGTAAATTTCTGTTTGTGACTAAAGGACCAAGGATCTCGAGCTGAAGGGCAGATATTAGAGTAATAGCCAGCATAAGCTATCCTAAAATAGGATAGTTGTTTGAAGAGGTAAAAACAATACTCTAATGTTCACCTCGAATTTACTCACAGACAGGGTTTTTTTGGTTTGGTCACTGTCCTCTGATTTAACTCAATCCTCTCTCAGTTGTCTCATTTATATATGAAACAGAGTAAACAGCTATAATTTAAAATATTCAGCATTATTTTTTTTGTAAATAAGGAGAAGCTACTTTCTTTTAATGTCTCTGTGTGAGAGACTTTCATTCCTTTGCTAACCCCAGAAGCCCTTCTTTACACATCTAGCTTTGGGTAATTAATTCCCAAGCCTGGCTAACCAGCCCTGTATGCAATATTCCCAACACTGCAAGGTCTCTCTCACTCTCTGACAGAGCTGCTAATTCCCTCTTGTACTGGGAGCACTTCATCTAATGCATCCCAGGGTTGTACTTGTCTTTCACAGCTGCATCACTACAGCAGCTTAGTCATTCTTGTACTGACTCATGCACCGTGGTCTCTCTCTTTATCTGTCATTTCCAACTGATGAAGGCTAAGTACAGAGCTGAAATTAAATCTAACATGATTTAACAGCTATCAACTGGTAAGACCCTACCTCTAAGAAGAAATAGAGTGCAAAACTGTAAAACAAGATTTGAGCCCAAGGTTTCTATTTCTCAATTGATATGACAACAGAAATCACTCAGGAGACCATTCTGACAGTTCACCTTGATGAACTTGCTTTCTCAAATATCCACTTATATTTACTATTCTTCAGATTGATGGTATCCTCACCAATATGATGCATTCATTGAAACTTCTTGCAATTTAATGTACCACTGTTTGCCTGTTTTACAATTTCTGAACTCATTTTCACCCCTCCCTCCATTCAGGCATGCTTAAAACCTGCTTACATGTAGATGTGGCAATTGCATCATCACTTCTCCGTATCTTTTAGCAACGTTCCTTTCACCTTTGCTCCCCTTCTCCCTCTCCCCTGCTGTTCAGCAGTATTGTCCTGAGGCAAAACAGTTACTCACCTTTAATGCATTCCTAGGTGGTCTTTAACTTAAAGCCAGCCTTGGCAGCTGCTGTTCTTTCCTTGCTCTATTTTTATCTCTGTAAATACGTTCAGGCAGGCAAAATAAGAAGAACAGAAGTGCTGCCATTAGGTGGGTAGTTAAATAGTACAGTGCAAGGAAGAAAATCAAAGTTTGTAACACTTCAGAGCCTCATCTCCTATAACCCAGCACAGAACTGAACCAAGAAGCAGAAATGCTGAGCCAGAGACAGGTGAGATATGGCTCACAGCTCTGCCACAAGAGTTGTATCGTTCCCTGGAAATAACAGGGTACAGGTAGTGTGCTTGCATTATGTGCAGTTAGAAATTGCTGGCTGGCAGTTCACCTCATGTTTTTCGTTATTGCTCAAATCCTTCTGTAAGGTTCTAAGAAATAATAAAAACTGATTCACACTAACACACCTTGAAGCAACCGCAGCACTTGGAATCTTTTGGCAGAATCTCTGGAATTAAATATTTACTGGACACATTTCTATTCTAGGGACTTGGCCAAAATGAGAGAAAAGACACATGAAGCTAGCCTTTTCCAAAGCAAGCATAAAACCTCACACGCACAACACCACACATCTCCCACTCAGAGATCACAGAAACCTGGCTGCCTCAGAGATCATTCATCTGAAAGGAAAAACTAGAGTGGATTGGTAGGCTGGTAGGCACATCAGACAGACATCTTGGCTGTGGGGTGTCAAGGAATAGCTGATCTGACCCTGCCCCTTGCTCCTTTTTCTCTAACAAATATTGCTTCTTGTTCCGTTGAGGCAGAACTCCAGCAAATGTTTATATTATTGCACGATTAAGGTAAGGTATAAAAATACCCTGTTGAAGATTTTACTCTGTATATGATGAGAGCCTGTGATTGCCATCATGCTGTGAAACTCGCTGCTTACTTTTGTTATCACCTTCCTTCTTCCATAGCAACCCTTTCCAATCAAGTAATGCTAACTGATCTTGGAAATCAATCAAACTCCTATTATGTTTACATACAATAGACCACCATGACTCACTTTCATTTACAGCCCTTGAGCTCTGAACACTAGTTTAAAACAGGCCACAGATTATTATAGCAGTGTTTACACAAGAAATATAATACACCAACCTGTCAAAATATTGTCAACATTTCTTCCACATCAATCCATCCCCAAAATCTGAAGTGAAAACTTAATGAAAAATTAGAACTGAGGAAGGTGGGGAAAAAGGTAGAAGCAAATATTTAAATCAAACACAAATAACTCATGGATGAAGCTTAAAAAAAGCAGAGTATCAGAGAAGGATTGTTGTCCCAGATAATTTAGGCTGCTTCACCACAAGGAGTAAGGCACGTGAAATGAAAACTTTCATGGGCTATGTAAAACATTTAAAACCAAAAGGAAAGGATGAGAGATTGCCCTTAAAGTCAGGACAGAGAAGTACAATGAAAACTTGTGTAACAAGAAGAAAAAAGGCTATCTACACACTAAACAAGCAAGTCATATGCCTTGCTTTCTACAAATAAAAAATTAAAACTAGATGGCCAAGCATCATGGCAAGATGAACTATATGTCTGTAATACAAAGTGGAAACTAGACATGTCTTTTTAACTTCCACTCATTAAGGAAAAATGCAGAGCTGACTTCCACATCATTTAGTACCTTTTCTGAGAGATTCTTCTCTGTCCTATGCAATGCAAGCTTGGAAGGATTTCAGTGGGAGTTAGCAAGTGAAGCTTGCAAACAAATGTCAGGAAGGAACTCCATGTTATTTTTACCTAATCTTATTTTTCCATGTGAAGTCATCTGGGGCAGTTTTGTTCCTGCTAGAACCTTGCAGTCCTTGGGAGTTTGAGGTAATCCATATCTCAAATTAAGAACTGCACAAACAAAAGGATCAACAGATTTCAAAGTTAAAGTCCTTTACCTCTTTGCCTAAGTTCCAATCTCTATAATATGGGATGATACGAAATGAGCCTGAAGGGTTCATGAGCCAGTTCTTATTTCTATAGCTAAATTTTTATAGAAATAATCTACACTCTCAGTTTTGAAGCACAACTTCTCTCAGCTCTATGAGTTCCCACTAAAACCCTTAAACCAGAAAAGCTGACACTAAGATGAATTCAGTGGCTTTCAAAGACACGTTCAGAACATGAGAACAAATAGAGCATTAACACTACTTACTGGTAATACTTTATCTTCCTATGGGCAAGATAAGATCTTCTGCTTGAGTTCGGACAGGACTCAGTACATTAAGGTCCTGATCCTTAACTGTACACTTAGGGTGAAATAGAACAATAAAGTCTGTAAGGAACTAGTTAGTAGTTATCTCAGTCCCCACCTATCAAAGACAAACACACATTTTGTGGAGTTAAGATTTTTTTCACAACATCAGTTATTCTTAGGGCCATTCTCTGCTGTTATCTTTTCAATTGATCTACTAAAATCCTCTAAAAAACATTGTCTTTTCATTAATAAGTTTTTTTAATTGACTTCTGATGTCATTCCCAGTTGCTCTCCTTAAAATTGTTAGGGTCTTCAGTATTTGCCCTGATGTGCCTTCTATTGCCAAAAGAGTTTTCAGCACTGAATGCAAACCTTGGGGATTTTTTACTTAAAAAACACATGCAGAATATAATCCATTTTTAATTTTTCCATGTTTAGTTTGCTCCTTAGTATTCAAGTTTGTCCAGAGTAGGAGCTAAAGCCTGTAGAGAGCTGACCATCAGTGAAAGGCAGCTTGATTTTGTGTTGTATCAGATATGAAAATACTTGTAATAAAAACATACATAAGCAACATAAAAATCAATGCAAGCCTGACCAGTATCCAGTAATGGATCATGGATGGTAACAGATACAGAAGAAGGTGCAAGAAAGTCTTCAGGGTATAATTAGGTGATAAACTGCACATAGAAGGAAGCATCTTCCCAAACTTTACCACTCATAATTTATGGTTTGAAACACAGAAGTTTTTATCTATAAAGGGGGAACCTACCAGTGGACATGTTCCAAACTTTGCGTAAGCATTATTTTGTTCAGTTCTCATCATTTGTCTACAAAGAGATGCAGCAGAAGTAGCATGGGAACAGTGGCAGAAAATGCTTACTAATAATGTTGGGAGGTATTATTTGCTGTCCTCTCCCTTGCAATTCTGACATATGTTCTGTTAGATCACCACGACACACTGAGCAGACATGTTCATTCAGCTTCCCACAGTGGAAGCTCTGGGAATAAATATTTTTATTCCCAAAAATGTTTTTCCGCCCACAAACAATGGTTGTTAATTTAAAACCCTGCAACACACACAAATCAGTCTTGTTACTCTTTGTTCTGTGCCTAGCTTGTGACAAAAATGCGTTTCATATGCCATCACGTTCATTCACCTCATTTTGCCCTTGTCTTCTTTAATCTTCATTAACCTCTACAATTCCCTGTCATATTCAACTACTACCTCTCCTTTATTACATTTTCCCAGTTATACGCTCAGAATCCACAGATGACAACACGAAATACTGAAGTCTCAAGCACTCACTTTGTGCAAAAGTTAAGTATTCCTAAACGTTTGTTTCCTGTTTCTTGGCAGGATGGTCGAAGTAATCCCATCGTTCAGAACAGCAGCAACTCAAGAGAAAGTGGTAATAATGGTAGTGAGTAATTTTACAAACACATTCAGACCTAGGGGACTCCCCATGTGTTACACAGTTATGGGCTTCAGAGAAATAGAGAACAATGGTGTTTGCAATCCAATATTTAAGGGAACTTTGTACCCCCTGGCACCGGGGTCAGCTAGGTGATTAAAACTTCACTCAGCTTCCCAGTAGCTGGAAACACCTAAAGCACAAAGGAAACATAGGCCCTTGATCTCCTCTTTTCCCTGACAAAGTCTATCCTATATGGGTGGAGTTGGTAATGAGTGGGGTGCTAAGATGGATGAGTATTTGGTGAGGGGCTAAACTGTGTTAGACTCTACATGAGTGGCTAAAATACACAGCAGTATTTCTTCACTGAAAAAATAAATTACACTGAACTTTCCACAACAATTCTGTCAAATAGTGACCTCAGGTGTTAAGCTGACCTGGGAACAAAAGCCTAGGATAGGTTACAGAGCAGTCTCTCCTTTCTCTCACCCACCAGGTAACCCACATTTTCCTACATGCTATTTCATGACAACATTAGAAGCATAGACTACTCCTTTTATCCTCTTTATTCCCAAATGTTGGCTTTGCGTGGGCCAGCACTATTTGCGCCCGGCCATCTCCAGGTCACTTCTTCAGCACATACCACTTCACTAAACAGCAGCAGGGATTAAAGTGAACATCTCCTTAAAAATCTCATTGCAACACAAATGACAGCAGCTATTCCTCCTGAGAATGACACAAGTTTTTTATTCATGTTATTTCTCTCATCTCTTTTAAACTTACACGTCAGTAGATATCTTTTCTCCAGTAAATCTTCAGTTATACTCTGAAGCTTTTTCAGAGCTGGCTTCAACAAGGACAGCGGGTTCCTGTCTGCTTTTGCTTTGCTGCTTAAGTGGCAATGTATTTCAAATTACACTGGGTTGCCAGGTTCTAAAAGTCTTTTCCTTACAAAATGACAATACAATACATAACTTTGGCTTCCAAGCCTGGTTCTTAAACACAGTGTGTTCTGCACACATCCCAGAGCTTTACATCTCCTAAGAAACCATGACAGCCTCCAGTCCTGACAGTGTTCTTTGTGAGGTTCAGATCTTGATAAATGTTTTGGTCTGAGTTGAAAGATGATCTGAACACCCTTTTCTTTGCCTGTTTTACCAGTACACAGTACAGATCATAATTTGGACATAACTCTGAAACTGAGCAATTCTATGAAGCTTGAACACATGCCCAAGTTGGTTCACATTCTGTACCTAACCTGTCATTAATAACCAATCTATTAGATTTATATAAAATGTCCTATCTCAGTACTGTCCAGGTTGCCTGTGGTCAACGATGCACCATGAAAGAGAGAAAACCTTTACTGGTTGCTTTCATTTTAGGTCTCGAGATCTACACGTTTATCAATAGAACATCAATTTGCAGACATTTTATTAGGAAAACAATATTAAATAAGAAGTGTATAAGTAATTTTATGCAGAGGAATTTCTTGTAGGAAAAGGAATACATAAAACTGTAAAGGAACACCTCAATGAGAAATCTGAAGTCTGCCCTATTTTTTAAAAGTATCCATTTACAGCTATCTACGTTTTCCTTTCTTGCACGTTTTAGAATTGAGGGGCATTTGCATTTTGCTAAATTTTCAGTGAGATCTAATAGAGAAGCACTGTTTGCAAATATTATTAGACATAATAAGCAAGAACTTTATTAGTCTGAACTTTCTCATTTGTTTATCTATTGTATTCTTAATCTATTTTTCTAGGCAATTTTTCTACCTGAAACTGAAGTAGAGTGGGTGTGATGCCTTTCAGAGCGAATACGCTTAGAAAGTCACAAAAGAAGATGATTAACTGAGTAATAAGCAACTGTGAAAGAACAGAGTGGTAGTCATGCAAACACCCTTTGCAGAGATGGACTTCTTAGCACATAGACCTGAATGCTGATATTTTAATTTACCTGAAGGCAGCATCTGTCACATAGGTTCAAGATTGTATTAGATTAGTAATGCTGCCAAACTTTCCCAAGAGCTCCTTTTTCATATCTTACATATGCTTGGGTGTGTTTGTAAATGCTGCTATTAAGAGTTCCACCTATGTAGCTAAGACTGCTGGGATCCTCAGCTTCAACTCCTTGTCAGGCTTAATAATTGTAATTTGGGCTCTCTGATGGCTGAAGAACTCCTACAGATCATCCAACTGCCCTTTACTACTTACTAATGGAGCAACATGGTGACATCTACCACACAGCACACAAAAAACCTCAGCTTCTCTTCCATGTACAGATAGGATGGGAGAAGTATGACAAGTTTGTCTTAACCCATGCACTCCTCCGCTTCATTATTTGCTGGACTTCTCAAACAAACATTTTTCTGCTCCCACCTTGTTCTGCTCCTAACTGCCTCTCACACATGGGCAGATGCTTCCCAGAATGTGAAAGCCACATCAGAGGCCTCTTTTAAACCATTCCCTTTAGATTCTCCATTTTCAGATTTGGTTTTATTGACTCCCCTGCAAAGTTAATGCCATAGGAGCACTCAGTATGCTAAATGACCAAAAGAACAAGACTGAAGTGTATGCCCATCAGAATAGCCTGACTGGTCTTTCATACTCCCCATCCCACCTGTACCCAGCTGACGCCTCTTGCCTTGGGTTTCAGCTAGAAAGTCTTTGGGGATGCAGCATCTCCTATCCTCTGGTCATTTCTATGGATTTATTAGGAACCATGGCACCTTGTGCTAGAAGCCAAAAATTGCTTAGGTGAGGAAACAAAGCACATCCTCAGAGTTATAGCACTCATCAATTCCTGAGTAAGGAGTAAAAAAAATAATCTATTGATGCCCAGTCCAATTGTTCTACCAGAGCAATACTTCTCAGACTTCCACACTAACACCCTTTGGGCAGGAATAATGAGAGGCAGATGAGGAAATAAAGCTATGTGGGACTTTCCCTTCAACTTCCATAATCTCAAGGAACCAAGAAGGACGATGATTATTGTATCCCTTAAATTCTAGTCCCTATTGACTCCCTGATATATATCATCACTTCAAAAAATGTCAAGACATACACAATTTACTAGGAGAATGTGCAACAGCTATCCATTAAACTTTTATATTTTTCAGCTTTTTATGGCCATAGCACAGAATTCTCTTTGCTGTCATCACACAGAGGAAATACCAGCTCTAGTTCTGTTTTCTGCACTAACAGCATGATTTTCTTCTACATCACCTAGAATTAACTAATCTCATCACAAAAATGGTGACACTCAAGAGTCTATCATCTTAAGTTATAAAACCATGAAAGGATCAGGACTATAACTGACACATATTTCTTAAGCATGTTCTAAAAATAACTTACCTACAGTATTTCAGTTACTCTGAACACATGACATGTAATTAACTATTCCTTTTTGAAGTCTGGATCCTTTGAACATGAGCTGAATTTGACTACATAATTCCCAAGACTAGATAAACGAATAAAACATTTGCCTATGTGACAGTTCCTCCAACTAACAACACCCAACTGAAGCAAACTGTAAGGTCTTCTACATCTCCTGTTTGGACAGTGGCACATGACAGAGCATCCACTAGTTTGCAGCTTTCTGTAAAATGGTAACGATGGCTTAAATTAAGCTGTGGACTGGAATGTGCTAGATGACAGAAGACAGCCACAAATAGGGAGATGAAAGTCAGAAGGCTGGAAAAGATGTTTCTTTACATCTTCAGTGGCAGCCCTGAGAGGCAGTTTTACAGTTGATCTCTCTTCATACTAAAAAGCCTTAAGCTTAAGTTTTTATCATTCTCACCAAGTCAATGAAGTCAATGAACCCAGGCTGTGGTGCCTTCTGGGTTTATATATTCAAGTTTAACACATCTCAAAAACATGAGAAATACTGAGATCCCATAATACTAAACGACGCTGCAAAAATTTTCTGGTGCTCAACAAAATCAAGGTCCAGATTTTTAGGCTGGAAACAATTCAGAGATCATCACTGAAAGAATCACTTTACTTCGTTAATAATAAAGAAAACCACTACATGAATACTATAAGACCCTGTGAGACAGTCATTTATAATTATTAATAAATTCAGAACTAATAAAAGACAGCATAAATGTTAAACAACATAGTTGCTACAGTTTTTACTAGCTTTCCTCTATTTGAGTTTATTGCTTCGTTGTTCCAACTCTATGTCCAACCTCATCCGATTTACTTTTAATGAGACCTGCTAAGCCTTGTATTGAACTTCAAGACTTTTTTTTCCCCCAAAACAACACAATAAATCAACCATTTGCAAAGTTATGATCAGTTTGTTTGCTTTTGTGCAGTAACCACAAGCGACTATCATTTAAAAAAGAGAAGGTCAATATTTACCAATGTTTTCTATAAGAAATACAGCAAAACTGTGATTTTATATATAGCATTTCAATTAGGAAAATATTCATTCCCCCTTTATGTATCCAAGCCAAATATCTCCACCTCTTCTTTTAAGCATGACATGACATATTTGATGTATGTTTCATCTCACAAAAGCATATGAGATTAAGTAAAATATTAATAAAACAACAGAAACTTTGGTAGTGGAATATAAACAAGAACATGGTCTGCATGGCACATAGAGCTATGTTGTTACTCTACCCAGCATTTGTCATCCACTACTCCCAGAGGAGTAGTGAAAACAAGGGTGATTACAGGGACAGAAAACACATCCTGTTAGAAGTACTACAGCTGCTGGATTTAGGAAAGGGAAGCAAAAGTGATGTGATAACATATTCTTTAATATATGAAAGGCTACTGCAAAAATGTAAGGAAAAATCACATGTCACTGTTATTCAGGACAAGAAGTTCATTGAAAAAAAAAAATCTAGATTATCATCATTAGCTTTTTTTTTTTTTTTTAAGAAACAAACACAACTTTCTAAAGTTGAATATAATTAAGCAGTGAAATAGATTGTCCAGGGAATGTGGGAAATCTCAAGCTCCAGAGATGTTACATAATAATTTAGACAGGTCAAAAATTACACAAGTAGATACTAAATATTTCCATCTTGCTTTTTTAATTACTCTGAGTATGAATTTTTAAATGGTGCTGTTTCTTAATAAATACAGGGCATCAATTAACATGTCTGAGGATTATGCATTTCAGTTGGCTTATGCTAGGAGAACGAAAAAGACTGAATAAATGCTCAAATTATTTTATTTGTTAGAAACACTTCTTTCCTAATGAAGAGGAAAATGCACTCTTGCTTGTATAACTATGGGATTGAACAATGTTCCCAAAGAGGACAAAACTCTCACCAATTTCAATGAGATAGCAGTAATTATGAACATCATCATTTATATAAGGCTTTTAAAACAAAATCAAAAGAAAAACTGAGCAGAACAATCTCTTGCTTAAGAAGAGAAAAAGCACCCTCGTGCTTTGCCAACAAAGGTTGGCATGGACGATGAGTTCCTGCTCTATGAGAGACAGCAACATATTAGCTCCTTCCTACAATGTGCTTATTTTCTTAATTACATTATTCAAAAGGAATTTCATTCCATCTGCTGTATTGATGACAATTTGCTTGTATTATAGAGTTAGTACGAAAGTCAATTACACAAACGTAACAGATAAGAAACAATAAGACACACATGCAAAATAAGAATGACTCTATTAGTTTAAATGTTCAGGTTGTTTTTCATGTGTCAGTTTCACATTATAGTGAAAAACACGATCATCTTCATCGCCACATCATTTATAACGCTGGTTTTGTTCACTGCTAAACTGTAATCTGTTCAGACACTGAAACCTTGATAGGCCAGAAGTCATTTATCTGCTTAATGCAATCTTAGTCCTGCAGTTTGGGTTCTGACTGGACTCCGCTTCACTGAGATCTTTTTATTTAATCACAGAACATCGAAAATGAGAATTTTACAGCAGCAGAGTTTAAGGACAGAGATCTGCATATGGAAACCCATCTACCTTTTCATAAAGTTGTAACAAAGACTTCTATAAATCAGTGGTTCACTCTCATCTAGAAGACTGTGTGCTAAAGTGTTCCCTCTATTAAAAGACACAGAAGAACAGAAAAGGATTCAGAAACGGATGACAATGATCAAGGGCATGGAAGGAGAAGGGTTTCTCACAAAATGACATGAAAAGACTTGAACTGCTTACCAGAAATAAGAAGATGACTTACAGAAGTATATACTGTGACAAGTAACTGGAAGAATGGATATCAGAATCCCCTATTCTCTTTCATAAATCATGTTCACCAGGTTATTCAAAAGTTAACCAGGTCCTTAGTAAAGCTTACATAATTGCAAAATGTTAATGGTGCTTTGAAGGCAAAGTCTCACCAAGGTTCAAGATAAAATTGGATTGATCTCTGGACAGCTGTCTAGAGAGGTGTCTAGAAACAGAGTTCAGTAAGGGTGAGAAGTGGAAGAGTTACAAGTCTAACATTTCAGTTTATATTAACCTCCACGCTACTGGCTTTAAGAGGAGCAACTTCCTTAGGCAGAAAAACTGCTTTCTTCTGGGTTCTGTAAATTGACCTCTGAAGTACCTGGGACTGGTTACTGTCAAACGGTCTGCAGATGTAATACCATATGCTGCTTCCTACGCTTTGTTTCCAGAAACAGTGCCATGGAGATGCCCTGAAAATGCCCACTTAGTTGTATTTTTCCTCAACGAAAAGTCTTTCTGCTAAGTTTCTTCCAAAAGAAAGCTGAATCATGAAAATTTGAGTAAATCTGTGGCTTCATAACAATGCAACATTACAAGAATCAAATGTTACTCATATTAACCATTCAACAGCAAGTTAAGAAGCTGAAGTTGTAATAACACCTCCATTGTAAGCAGAGTTCACATGTCAAATGGCTAAGTCTGTTCTATTTTGTGACTGCACGCTAAGTGGTGTTAGAACATGTTTGGCCACCAACCTCAAAGTTATTAAACCCTCACCACTCATTCAGTGTGGGATACTCAGCTGCATTCAACACACACTCTTTCCATGAACTTCAAATTGACTTGTGCTGTGCAATGCAAGTGAACAACAGAAAAATTTTAGGGTTTTTTTCTGGTAAGGAGAAAAAAGCCTTTTCCCCTCCCTTGCTACCATACAGCAGATTCCTACATTTCAAGATGGGAAGGGTGTTTGGAAGGCAAACCTGCTGCCTCCATGTAGCAAGCATATGTTACCTCACTGGAATTAGCAGTAAGCCCTTGATACCTAAGGCAGTGTATGGGTGAATATAATCTGAACTACCCTCATGAATTTAAAAAGAGGTTTTCTGTCCTGTGGAATGAACTGATACAATGACAGACTGCCTTCTGGGTTGAGTCCATAAAACCTCACTGCAATAGCTTTTCTGATTTGTGCTTCAAAAGAAATTTTAATTCTGCCTCAGATTCATCTGTTTATCAAAAAGGGATGCTACTTCCTTACTTTCAAATTGAAAGGGAAGAGTAGGGTTTGTAGTACTGCTAACACATGAACCCTTTACCCTCTTGGGCACAGCACTGCCACTGAAAAAGCAATACAAGATGTTATCAATGCAATAATAAAACCCAGAAAACATTTCACAACTTCATAGTGCCTTTATCCCAAAGGCTTTGCAGAGATACCAGTACAGGAATTGCTGCTGTCTGAAATGCAGTACGCATACACTCAACCTGGTACCATTAGATGAATCTGTTGGAAAAGGCTGAGGCAGCTCAACCGCACACAGGATAGCAGAGGAATTGAAGAGCATTATCTCCAAGGGAAATTCCAGTGGAAATTTAGGTAGGTTGAATGCAACCTGGTACTTAACCAGGTCTCACATCTCTATTATACCATTTTATGAATAAATATACCTTGCCCATTCCACATGCCCCAGAACCCCCGTTTTTCAATCTGTAGTGGAATATACTGGTCTCATATTTAATGGGCTTGAAGAAAGAAACCTTACCCACTTTGGAAATTTGAAAAAAAAGTTCTTTGGGACAAAAGAAACACCCCACAAACTCCTGGCCTTTCAAAAGTCATTAACTACCAGTATGACTGACAAGCTTTCAAACAGAAAAGTGTCAAAAGGAAAGCTATCTGAGCATCAATATTTCAAAGGATATAAAACACTGTCTTCAGCTGTAAAATACATCCCTCTAAAGCTTTTGTGTATGAATCATGGCTTTTTTGTTTGGTTTACTCATGTTGTAATGATGAGCTGGAAGACAGGGAGGAGAAAGAAAAGCACAAGGGGCTCCTGTCATCAGGTCCATAAAAGAGCTCTCAGTTTATTAGAGAAGCCCTGGAGAGTCCCCTTCCCCCAAGCTAACCATTCTGGTGATCCTGGTTCTTTGCAGCCTGTCTGTTCGAGACCAATTGAACAGGATTTACTTTGCACTAATCTGTGCAGGCTAAACTGAACTAATGGGGGATGGCTGAACCCTAATGAATCATTAAAGTTTGTTTTTTGTGAAAAGCAAGGGTCTGAGTACAAAAATAACAGTAAGAAAGGTAAGAGCCCTGAAGTGCAGTGGTCTCATGCTGCCTGCACAATATCCATTCTCACAGGACTTAGAAATCCAATGCAGATCTTCATATAATGTTTCATACCACTCAGTACAGTCATCTCTCAGTCACGTAGGTCAAACTGTATTTATTACTAATTCAGGCTGAGCAGTGCAACTGTATTAACTCCAGCAAGACATACCACAAGCAGCAGATGTCCAGCAATAACTGTTTTCCTGCAAATAAACAAACTGGTGTGTTGAATTCTTGAGCAGCATCTAAAGTACATCAAACTTCACCCAGAGACCCAGCAGAGAACTAAAACAAAGCAAAGCATACTGCTGTGAGATGAACTTCCTTATAGGGGCAAAAAATGTCTAAGAAAGTCAAACGAAGTCAAGTTTATGTCCTAGAAAGGAGGAGGAGGAGGAAAATATCAATAGTTTGAAATTGCTTGTTTTATTGAACTTTGTATAAATAAAGATAAGCTTATGTAAGTACATTATTGTTCACAAAACAGTTCTCAGAGTAGTTAAGTAAAAACATTTGAGTTACTGCTTTGAGTAGATGCTTTCTACATATACTCATTTTAAGCACTATTCTCCAAAAACAGAGGTGTCAGCTTTACAAAAGTTGGGGATTAAAAGACTGAAGAATCAAGTTATTCCCTTTGTTTAGAGCTATGTGCTAACCTTCCATTTTCCCCCAGCTGCCATACATAGCTCTCCCATAAAAGGAAACTACTTTGGCTAACTTGTGCTCAGAAGTAAACAAATCTTTTCAAACCTGACTTAAGAAGTACCTGCAGCAAAACTCTGAAAGAATTGAAGATGCTACACAAATTTCAGGATCAGACGGGACATCAGCATGGTGCGCTGAGCCACAAAGAAGAGGAGTTTTCAACCAACAGGGTGAAAGTGTTGCTCTTACAAAACCACTCAGGGATTAACACCACCCACACAGAGCCTTATTGCATCCAAGAGACTCCAACGCACAGAGCAACCGGATTTGCTGCAGCTTCAGCACCTCTAACAAAGTCAGGACTGATTAACCCCACTGATACTCCATACCTGTGTGCCAAAGATCAGGTTTCTACGTGGTGCCCAGCTTAACCAGTTGCCTTAACAAGGCAAGCAGAAAGTCTGATTAGTGCTGAGCTACCACACAAGACCATGAAGTGCTCCTTGTTTCACACTTGGAGGTGGAGGGTATGAAGGACAAAGTTCCTTCTGTGTTCTTCCCAATTTTGCTATACACTTAGCTTGGACACATCACTGGGCCTGCATTTATCATGCTATGCAACAGAATAATCCTCACCTCTCATGAAGGATGGCACATGCTTCAAGATGATAAGAAACACAGCATATACAAAGCTCTCCACAATCACTCCCTGCTGATGTGTTCAGTACATTCATTGCTCAGTACTGAGATGCATTACTATGACTAGTTACCATGAGCAATCTTCTGTCACTGGTTAACTATTTTCATGTTTCTGCCCTCACAAAAGCAAGTATTTCCTTGAGTATAATTCCTGTGTGTATTTTCCACAGCTGTCTGTGAGCAAAGAAAATATTTGTCCACTCATGAGTGCTTTGCTTTGGCACAGAAATGATGCAGAGTGCTATTCCTGCTATAAAGCCATTGCACGCTACCATCTTTTACACTTCCTGCCAAAAGTGAGGTGCTGCTCGAAGTGTCAGCTGAACAAGGCAGCTTCTCACCATGCACTGTGCTTCACTGCCACACATCAGCCAAACACTATAGGCTTGCCTGCAAATGCTTTCTAGAACCTATGTCCAGAACCAGCTCTCTCAGAAAATGCACCTTAATATTTTAACTTCTATTTAGATGTCAGATGCAAAAGGAGCACATGCCACATAAGTGGCACCGGGATCTCATTTAATACACAGGACTGCTGTTGACTTAGACTTCCCTCAACAACAGTCACATCATCTATCTGATTTCCCGAAGCTCCTCCCTTTGAGGACTGTGCTCAAGACAAGCTAGTTTGAGAACAGCATGTATTGTATGTGGAATACAGCCAGGAAGAGAAGGAAAGAAACTAAGGGAGAATATCCTCAAGCTAAATGCTACAGAAGAAATAATCCTATGCTTTATTTATTTATTTATTTACAATGAAGCCACTCAATTTAGAAAAGATGGATGTCATCCACATTCACAGTCTTTAGAATATATATAAATAAACAATGCACCTGGCAGCTGAAGTTATTGATTTTCTAATTCCTCTGGGACAAAAAAAATCTAAAGAAATTCAATTATGTCCTTTAAAAAAGCAGACCATTTTGTTCCTCTAAAATCAGCACAGCGGATAGAAATACAAGCTTTTGATTTCAATTTAATCCTGTTTTAAATAGAAGAGAGATTTTCCATCAAAAAGTACAATATGAGATGTGAAAGCTTCCTGCTGGAAAGCACTACTAAAGAGATAGATCCTCTTAATTAAGGTTGTCTTGTATTTGTCTCCCTAAACCAGACATGATCAATAGGTACAGAATAAAATTGATTGCTGCAGCTCATTTCATTAGGTGAAGCAAATGTCTCCATAGAGATTAAGCATGTCTTTAATATCTGAAGGTGGTAACATCTGTCTGGTTGAAACCGTGAGCTCTCTGAAGCAAGGTTAAAAAAAACCTCGAACCAACCAGATTAGTAGTAGCTGCATAATTCTTCCTGCTGTCTCCCCCTCTTTAAATCACCAAACCCCATATTACAGAAATTATCCCTAGGGCTCTTATCTAATTGACCCTCTGTGCTAGCACTAAATGTCACATCCTTCCCTAGCAACAGCTGCTAGACTGAGCAAGGTCTTGTCTGTCATGCATATTTCTGCATAGCAGTCATCGGGGAGCTCCAGCAAGAAAGCAGCTGGGAGGATGGGGGAAATGGTTCTCCTGAGTGGCCAAGACAGGACAGCAAGGAGGGAAGCCCAAGCTGGAGAAGTGCTGGGAGGAGCAACTGCAGAGCAGTATTCAGCAGCAAAGGAACCCTGCCAAAGGAAGACAAATGGTGAGGAGAGTTATCAAGTAAAAGGCTGAGCACAGATTTACTGTAATCACCACTATACATGTGTCCTCTCTGCTTCTCCTCTTGCCCCAGTTATTTCCACATTGCCAAGCCACCATTTTAAAAGCATTGCAGCCAAACAGTAACAAACCAGTGTGAGGGGATGAAGCCTGCAGGGATGGATGGATGGATGGAACACAACCCATTTCACCACATGTGGGGAGTCTGACTTAATGTGCTTCACTTTTGGTTTCTGTTTCTAAAAGGTGTCCTTGGTTACTCTTGTGTATTCACCAACCACCTCACCTGTGTAAGCAAGAACGTAGAAGGTGGAAGACAAGATGTGTCTGCAACGTGGAAAGCATTTTGCAGCAGTGTAGATGACTAACAGAGGATGTGAAGACCTGAGAAACCAATCCCATCATTGTTTCATGTTTTCATTCGGGGAAGGCTAAATAAAAATGCTTCTTGGAAGCCAAAAACTAGGAAAGAATTAGAATGGAAAGCAGCCAAGCCAGTATTATCCCTTCATCCTGCATCTTTCCTGAGTGAGAAATATTATAGGACTCAAGCTACCTGGAATAGCATAATGCAATTTTCTGCCAGCAAGAGCCCTGAGCTGAGGGATTACTCTGAATGCAGGCCCAGATCCTGCTAGAGCTTCCACACAAGCAAAGAGACATAAAACATTCCCCCACCCATGTTTAAGGAATTGTTTTCATTGTAACTACACTCACACCATCTGTCTGAGTTGCCTAAACAGTGCCATGTGTGCAGTTTGAGCTACCCTCTCCGTACAGATATTTACATACTCTTGCACAATACACTTGCTGAAAGATGGATGAAAAGAAGGCATAATCCCACTGAGGCAGCTGCAGGGGAAAATCAGAGACAGGCATTTGGACTTGGCATAACTTGGGATGTTCAGGAAACCATTAGAACATTCTCCTCAGCGACTCACAAACACATCTGTGTACATTAGGAAGGTACGCGCCTGGGAAACAACATTCCCACTTCCCCTGCTCCTCCTAAAATTTACATTTCTGTTGTGGTCGCCTTAAAGTTTATGTCCTGCAACTGATCACTAAAAGGTGGTGGGCTCTTCATTACATGCAGACTTTGACTTGAGAAAATTTCAGTCAGCTTCTGATATTGACATTGAAAGAAACAATGTAAATAGCTAATTTTTTATACAGTGCCTTTCCAAAGAAATGTTTGTGAGCACTTTGCTCTTCATGAAGTTTCCCCTTCCACCTAATTTTGGAGGAATATCAGGGAAGAAAGTTGCTTGCAGTGATGAGGCAGGCCACCAGCAAAACCACAAACAAAACCCAGGCAGCCTGCATTGAAAGCTACTCCTCTGTTCATTAGGACACAAATAAAGAATGCTTTGCAGATTCAACAGAATTTCATCTTTGGCTTCAGGTTCACTTCAGATGGAAAGCTTCAGCAACAAGCTGCAGGAAGTCATCTCCCACTCACTCAGCCCACTTTACCTGATAATTACCTGATTACTCTGTCCAGTATTTGATGAATGTTAGTCAAAGGTCCCGGAACATGATACAGCTTACAAAACAGGACAGTTTTACAGAAGATACAGTGAGATTAGAAAACCCCAACAACGTAACTGAAGACATATGACACAGAGGGATTGTATATTTTGAGGAGGAAAGTCTCAAGTCAGCCACCAAGGTCGCACTGTCAGTTTTTCAAAGATAAAGAATTGAGTAAATCATAGCTGTCTAAAAGAAAATGTGTTCGCTTTTGTATGAAACTTCAGAAAAGCAGAGAGCTAGATAATTGGGCTGGTGGCAAACTGGGAGAGTAAGCCAAATCCCTGTGGAAAACAGTCACCGTGCTCTCACACTAAAAAAGGTGGAAATCTGATGAAAATAACTAGTAAATAGTACAAAATCAGCACTCTTCTCACTCAAGACAGTTTTCTCTCCTTTCTTTTAATCAAGAAAAAAATACAAATCCCATAAACATTTCTGAAAACTCTGAACTTTTAGCTGAGCATTTAAGCCTGCAGTTGTGGGACAGGCCTCTCTGCACACATATGCGGACTGCCCACCTTCCCTCACTGCTTCACACCCTATATTTCATTTTTCCTCTACTCTGGTCTATGGAATAATATAAACTTAAACAAACCAATCAACCTTTCAGCAAACAGTAAACTCCATAAGATATGCAGAAGATAACAAAGAAGCTGGCTTGCCTGAAGATTTTCTAAGCCTGCTGTCAGATGTCTAAACATTAAGTTCCCTCTGAAAAGGTTCTTCAACGGGTCAAATGCACAGTGAAGGGGCCTGGAATAAGATTACAGTGCGGGCAGACCAGCAATAAAAAGTCACAATTTGTACTTAAGCAAAACCCACACAACACACAACGGGCATGGAAAGACTAAGAGGGTAACCATAAGCACCATCCACCGGTTCCTGGGGCTGAGGTTTGTGGCTCCACACTTTCAGACCTGAGAGACACTAATGACAAACGCTTTTCTGGATTGTGACTAATAATTTCCAATGAAAGGAGACATTGGCCAGTCTTGTCTAAACAAACCAGATGAGACATGTTTAGGAAAGGTGTTAGCTAATGTTTTAAACACCACTTAGCACCTACTTTAGGTAAACTATTTAGCTAAAGTAGTTGGTAAACACTGTCCCCTTTCCTAGTCTTGACAGTGGCAGAAAAAGCTGCTTTGTCCAGATTTTTACTGTGCTCCTTTATCTTAACATGTACTTCACTTTAAACAATCCCTCAAACGGAATGTGCATGAGGAATTTTTTCCTCAGGTGTCGCAGGGCTGCACTCCAGTGTCAGTGGGTACATCCATGCCAGGCCACTCCCCAGCACCTACCCAGAAGCAATGGGTAGAGGCTGCTGCAGAGGTGGAATGAAGTCCATCCTCTAAGACAATGTAAGGTTTGTAAATTGAGGTAGTAAGTTTTATTAAACTGACACAGAAGAAAAAGCAGCTTTCAGACACGCAAACTGTTCTTCACTTCTGCCTCTGCCCTCGGACCATGCCACCTCCAGCAAAATGTCTTCCTCTAATGAGGAGATTAATTGCCCTACTGGTACCTGTTTCTTACTCTTTAGATGACCACGCAGAAGTTTTCAGCATCTGCATGTAAATGAAATTATTCTAAAACACTTGACAATTTATTCAATGGAGACTCACAATGGGACTAACTTTAATTTCAAAACTGCAGAAAATTACAATAGAGGTGATTGGGTTTTAGATATAATTCTGATTTACAGGGAAGAACCCTCTGAGGGTTCAAAAGAGGGAGATGACTGATACTGATGCTATCCTCTGAGTGTGGGGGGAAACAATAAAAGCAACAGAATGAGGATGATGGACTTAAAAAGGCCTCAGTAAATTCAGGGAAGCAGCTGGCCAGGCTCCTAGAACAGAAACTTCAGTGGGAAAACACTGAAAAGCTGCCAGTGGGAAAGGCTAAAGCAGGACAGTAGACAAGAAGGCAATAGCTGTTTAAGAATCAGAAGTTTTGAAAATCCAACACAGAAACAACTTACTGTGGCTAAGAATAAATGTAAAATAACAATAATGTTCTCCTGAAACAAAATTGGAACCTGCATCACAAGAAGAGCATCACAAGTGCCGAGGGACATGAGAGATGAAAAGGGAATATCCTATAAATACATCAGAAGGAAGGTACAGCCCCAATGCTTAATAAGTAAAGAGAGAAAAGAATTAATGACTGAAACTAAAGTATTACATGCTTTCATTGCTCCACATCTTCACAAAAAAAAAAAAAAAGTCAGCTATGATCAGAAACTACACACCATTCTAAAAATGAACTAAAAAATACAGACAAAAATAAAGAAAGAAGCAGCTAAAAAATGTAAGATGGGTTAAATGTAGTCAAACCTGAAGTTCTGGTGAAATCCAGTACGGAATTAGACCAAAACAACATAAACCTCTGAACCACTGCCAATCATATTCTTCCATTTTCTTAATCATTAAAGACTCAGCAAAGTGGGAAAGTAAAATGCTGCAACTATCTCTAGAAAATGAAGGCACTGGGGAATAATTACTAGCAGTAGAGGGTGAAAGATCTGGAGTACTTTAGGTTAGGAAAAAGGAAAATGAGAGGAGTGCAGCAATTCTTGATAGATGTTAGAGATATTTAAAGAAGACAGCAATTACTTCTTCATCACATTTACAGTGTAAAAGACAAGTAGTTGGCTCCATTGGCAGAAGAGGAAGTTTATTTAGGTCAGACGCTAGAGAATTTTTCCAAATGTATGGACAGTTAGGGATGGGAACATGTCCCAGGAATACTCATGGAACTGCCCTAACTACAGATGCTCACAAAAACCAAAACAGCTATCAGGAATGCCTTGGGATATTCAGTTGTGCCACAGAAAAAGAGGAGGAGTCATCAAAAATGAAGCCACAGTGTTTCTTGAAGTCCCACCCAGAGGTACATTACATTTCTGTGATTCCCTAGCACTTCAGGAACAAACCTGAGGTGATAGTAGGAGGAAAGGGAAAAATAAAAGAACAAACCAACAAAAAGCAAAGCCCACCTCCAGGTTGCTGCTAGCCTCTCAACTTCTAGTTCTTTTAGAAGAGCTGATGCAAACGGATTCAGAAGAATATGCTTTTTTTAGACAGTGATTCAAACCTGAAGCTGTGCTGTAGGTGCTCTGAAATGCCCCCAGAAAAGCCTCCCACTTGGCTCATTAGGATGAGAAAACAGCCTTCACATCTAAATCAACCCCCCTGAACACTACTCTCGGCTCTTGACGCACCTTAGAACAATGTTAACTACTTCACTTGAAAAACAAGCAAAATCCTGCTTGCAGCGAAGGAGAGTATGTGTGACCCATACTAGACGTGGACTGCATACATGAAACCAAAGTTCTCTTCCTCCAAGCTGTCAGCAGCTTACGGACCCTTGCATTTAATCAACTACTGGAGCTGGGGAACGTTTTCCTTTGCCTGAGCATCACTGAAGTAATGTGCACTGGTGTGAAGACGAAAATCTGCAAAATTGCTACCAGAAGTTTCTGTGCCACAGCTGGGGTGGCCTTTAAAGCAACGGAACAGAAACTCATTTTGCCACCAAGGGGAATGACTTGCAAAAATATGCTCCAAGATAGCCTTTGATCATTCACCATGTGGCTTGTTTATCAAGGACCCTCACAGTCTGTCCTCCACTTGCAGAGCAGCTCTTGTAGTTGATAACTGTGGAACCGGCACACTAAATGCAGAGACATGCAAAATTGTCTAGTTTGTAAGGTGTAATGCTAAAACATGGTGAGTTACCACAGAATAACTTAATTGATAAGAGATTTTTAAAGGAAGGAAAAGAGAGGAACAAGGAACATGGATGTTTAGTTTGTTTGGATATAACTAGGGACAAATGAGATAGAAATCAAGGCAAACAGCTACCAGACCTAGATGCAACAACTTAACCTGCAGGAATAAAGTACCGTATATCAGATAACCATAGGCTTGCTTGTCACATTATTTGGAGTTTCTACAGGCCTCTCAGTATATCCTTGCCCTGAGGTAAACTTGCACCTGCCTACAGAAATACAGCTAGGAAATCAGAAAAGTGTATACTTAAATTTAGCTCTTAAAATTTAGTAGGCACGTAATTGAGAAGCTAATGTCCTTTTAGCTTTGAACAGTATGACATTCCCAGAGGAGGTGGATGATGCAATGAAACAGGAAAGGGAATCTGGAGAGATGTGCTCTTCATTACTATCAGCTGGACAACAAAACTTATTGACATACTCTTTGGTGGATGAACTCTAAAGTGAACCTTTTTTTTTTTGTTTTTCCCCCAAATTAGAATGTCGCCATAGTGCAGAAATTGTTTTCTCTTGCTTTGTGTGTAATAAAAAAGACAAGTGATTTTGCAGGGGCAGGTTTCTGTAACAGGAAGAGGCACATCTATGCAAGACATTGTACTTCATACTATTACACTAAAATTACCTGCAACAAGAAAGGCTTCTTGTATTTGTGTAAAGAACAATGCTGCTTACACCACCAGCTCCTGCCTGAATTATTTGTAGGAGTCAGGGATCACCGCTGCTCTGCCCAGGACTGGTAAATGTTTCTAATAATAGCTAAACCCCCCTAATATGGAAGGGGGGGGAATCTTTGCCCGACTTAGCATTTATACAAATTACAAACATTAAAATGTTGGGGAAGCGTGATTTAGTAATACTGTAAAACTGGCTCAGCAAGAACTGCTGCAACATTGCAATGCTGATATAAAGGTATTTTTGAGTGAGCCATTGAAACCAGACTTCCAATACATAGTTTGCCACTCATGAAATTAATAAGGATAGAACCAAAATTCTTTTAGGAAATCTTACTTCAAGATTTGTAATGTGGAAAGAACACATTCCAGGTGACTGAGGCTTGGATGCATCAAGAGGAATGTGGCCAGCAGATCAAGAGCGGTGATTCTCCCCCTTTGCTCTTGTGAGACCCCACCTCAAATACTGCGTCCAGTTCTGGTGTCCTCATCATAAGAGAGATATAGTTCTGTTGGAATGAGCCCAGAGGAAGGCCATAAAGATGATCCAGGGGCTGGAGCACCTCTGCTATGAGGACAGGCTGAGGGAGCTGGGATTGTTCAGCCTGGAGAAGAGAAGACTCTGGGGCAACCTTATAACTGCCTTCCAATACCTGAAGGGAACCTACAGGAAGTCTGGAGAGGGACTCTTCACAAGAGTGTCCAGCGATAGGATGAAAGGAAATGGTTTTAAACTAAGATTGGATCTTAGGAAAAAGTTCTTCAGTACGAGGTGGTGAGACTTTGGAATAGATTGCACAGAGAAGCTGTGGATGTCCCCTCCCTGGAGGTGTCCAAGGCCAGGTTGGATGAGGCTTTGAGAAACATAGTCTAGTTGAGAGGTGTCCCTGCCCATGGCGGGGAGGTTGGATTAGATGATCTCTAAGGTCCCTTCCAGCCTAAGCCATGCTATGATTCTATTCAGGAAACGCAGTTTGATTCAGTGAGCTAAAATCAACACCTTCAGGCTATTCCATATTCTAAAAACTGTGCTATAAAATCCCTCAGGAGGAGACATGGATAAATGCTTTGATTCACCTTAGGCTGGGACTCCATAAACATCATTGTGGGATTCACTGAGGCCATCCTTCGGTAGTTAATCTAGAAAATTTGGCAGTGCAAAATCACCTTTCCTTCAACAGGCAGCACACACTACATGCATCATATCAGCATCACCACGGTGACTTTCAAACTACAGTATTAGAAGATTTAAATTAATATTTGCTATCAATCACAATCTGTGAAAAAGATGAATTTATAACAAAACTTTTATAAATGCTTCTGTCATAAAATGACTTCCAAGTAGTTTACACGTCTAATCTCAGAGAAGTCCTAAAACATTTAGGCCAATATAATTCCTATTTTACAGCTGCACAGTGAAGAATTCAGCATTGTTTCCCCAAGTCATGCCACTGGGAGATGCAGATGCTCATTAGTTGTAAAGATTCAGTGGTAAATGTTATTTTACTTCATATTTCCAAAGCAAATGATTGTTTCTGAAAGCTTTTTGTGTATTCCCCAGGACCAGGAAAAAAAAAATTATAAGTGAGGCTACAAACAAAATCTAGATGAAGATATTTGCAGTTATGCACTTCACTCACAAGATACATTGCTTATGTTTGCAAAACAACACTTATGCTGCAGAAGAGACATTCTGGCCAGCAGAGCACACAGCAATGCATTAGTAGGGTATTCTCTGCTAGAAGTTTCTGAAAATGGCAGTTAAAAAAATCACCTCCTACAAAGCTGGCTTCCTCCTACTGCACCCTCTCCTGGAAACCACACCAGTCAGCCTCAGGCAAGCAGGGTGCTTCCTTGTGGTGACACTTGGCTAAGAAGTCCCTCATGCAGAACAAGAGAATGCTACTTCTGGAGAAAGAGCTGCATCAAAGCAGCTTTACAATGCTCAGAGCAAGTGGCTGAGAGCCTCAGGAGAAAACTGCAGTGCCACCCCATAACCTTATCCTGCTTCTGCAGCACCACAGTGTTTTCAGGACATATCTATCTTCCTCAAGAGGATACATCTACACGTAGATTGACAGGGACAAACTCTTACAGTACCAAGGGAGCCACAAGCAACACAACAAATGACAACTTTCAGCTTTCCAGGAACATGCAAGGGAGGTTTATACTCGCTCTGCTGTAAGCTGTGCTGCAAACAGGGTTTTCACATGACTCTCTCATGTCCCAGCGAAAAAATATTTTACCTTCTAGTGGGAACAGACTAAGAGCGAGGATACCACCATATTCCTTCCTCAGCAGAAGTCAACTGCAAAGAAGCCTCATGCACCTGGGTTATTGCAATACCTTTACCCAAAGGCCAGCAGGTAAATGGGAAGTGAGCACCATCCAGGATTTTTATCTTGTGAACACAGGGGCTAGTTAGTGGCTGGCTGGGATTGTGGCACTTCCCATCACTCCAACTCATTTCCTGCCCTAAAGGCTCTCATTGCATGAATGGAAATGTGACTGGAGGGGTGTGCAGTAGGAGGTCCTGAGGTGGCTGAGCAGGACGTCAGATCCTGCTTCTCACCATTTGCTTCCCTCATAAGGCCACACCTCCTGTGAGGTAAGCATCAAAGACTGATTTTCAGATCCTTAAAAGCTCTGTATAAAAGAAAAGCACACATGAGCACAGACACCGTGTCAGCTGAAGAAGGAAGGGAGACAGCCAAACTTTGGTACACAAGGAGGAGTTGATTCATTACACCCACACATAATCCCATGTCTCCTTCACTTACTCCCACCTCCCTGCCTCCTGGCAAGGAAGGTCCTGCTGGGGTTCACGGCAATGGTCACTGGACCACCACCCACCTTCAGACTGGCCATCCAACTACCGCCTCTGGTCCCAAGTTTTGCCTACCTTACCCTCAGCAGGGCATGAATTTGGGTTGCTTTCCTCTAGCCAGATGCTGTTTTATACAACTTCTGGGAGCCTTGTATCCCTTGAGACTTCTTCTGCACTGTCAAATGTGGTGGAAAGTCAGTGAGCCAGTTTAAATCTATCCTGATGAAGGAGTGGGAAAATCACGCTGAAAATCACAAATATAAACTTAAGAACTTATCAGTTTGTCCTGGTTTTTAAGCTCTACTTCAAGGAAAGTTTTGGGTGTAAGGAGGAGCTCCAGGAGCTGGCCTGTTTCCTCCCCCCATGCCATATGCAGGGCTATGGCTAGAGATAAATGCAGCTCCATCCCTCACCATCAGTACAGAAGCTGCATCTTCCTTGATCTGGCCCAAAACACAGGCATCCAAGTCCCAGAGAAAACCCTGTGGATTAGAAAGAAATAGAGCAGACAAAGGGAGGGAGCTGACCAGGGTCCTCCCTCCTGAGGTACAAACTCACATTCCTTCAGATCCAAAAAGTCAATGTTGTCTCCAAACAGCCAGGCATTTTTTTTTTCCATATAGAAATAATCCACTTTCCCTTTTTAAACATGAAATTCAGAACAACACCCATCAGTACCTCATGATCCAGCAGACACAGAGGGACTTTCCAGTTTTGCTTTCTCCAGCCCTCCAAGGTCACTTTCTGCAGGGTCACATTCTCCTTGCACATGTCTGCGCTTGGCAGAGAAAGGTAAGAAACCCCCAGGGCCCAGGTGAGTCCAACCACCAGCACTGCTGCGCCCACGCTCCAGACAGGACTATGGACAAGGCACAATGCTGATTTGTTTCTGGAAGTACACAAATGTAAGAGGAAAAAACTCAAAAGTAACACAGAGTGAAGCTCCTCCAGGGGTTCACGGGCTACAGAAAGAGAGCCCTGCTAGCAGGGCTTTATTTGCTGTTTGTACATATGCAACCTCAGATCCCCAAACTGTAAGCGTTTTACTGGCATACAACCGACAAAACCACTTGGTCTCTTCTACAAAAATTTCCAGTCTTCCCACGATGTTCCAATTAGGCCCACTACTAATAACTGTCAGTTTTGTGAATAATTTCACATAGTTCACTTGGGCAGAAATCTTCTCTATAACTCTGCGGCTAGGATTGAAGTAACCAACCATTACTAACTTCCACAGCATAATGGAGTCCCATTTCATTCCATTAACTTTCACCTTCAGTGTCCAACGCTGCAGCCCTGGTGACACTTTTCTATGCATCAAATTACAATAATACAGAGGAACATGTATAAGTAGGTGGACCCAAAGCAGCAGCTAATCATCTTTGGATCCAGTGCAACCTCCTTCACAGCTGAAGGATTTTTGGAAGCCTCTCTTAAGGACCCTCTCCCACACTGTGTTCAGAAGAGTATATCCACTTGTTAACTCTGGTGTTATTAGAGTCTTTCTTCTTCATAATATGAGGAAAATTATTAAGAGTTGTGAATTTAGCCTTGACCAGAAAAGCAGAGGTATTAAAGCACATTCACTGCTTCCATAAGCATGACTAGGAACATATTTAATCTTCCTTTTTGCAATAGTAGCATTTTTCTCTGCTTTCCAATTTATTTTGACGCAGTGGAAATACGTGACGGTCAGCACAGCAAGCAAAATTAAATCTTGGCCTAGCAATCAGAGACAAAGCAGTCAACAAAAGCTGAAGAATTTCTTTCATCTTTTGTTTTTTTTGTTTTAAGAAATGCATATCTACTCCGAGTTTTAGATTGGGAAGCTTTTGATCTTGTAGTGCAATGGAAAGGAAACCTCTGCTTGGAGTTTGCAGCTAATGCTCTTTTTGCTGAGGGTACTCTGCTTGTCAGAGCAGGCGCAAGACAAGAGGACCCAACTTTGGCAGCAATTTGTAGCTGTGGTCTGGAATATATATATGTATATATATATCATTACCTGCCCTGAATTGTTGCACAGTGGTGCAATACACTTCTAGTAAGTGGTTACATTCCTTTTCAGAGGTGGGTGAAATGATTCATTTTCTATATATAGACCTGTTGAAGTACAAAATGATGCTGATTTTCCCCTTGCAGTTGTTCTCAACATATGCTTTTCCATTTCACATTATTATGATTCTGAAAGTGTATGTTGAATATTTATCAGACTGAAATAAAAGTTAGCTGTGCCACCCCTTATAAATAAGGATTTTTAAAGTTTCTCACCTTTACTTTAAAGTTTTGGTGATTCAGAAATAATCTATCAAGAGCATTCCTAGACAAATAATTTCCCCTACCATTTTGTCAAGTCCAGTTTAGTTGTTCAAGGGTTACAAGATTAAAATCTATCTTTATATATAGTAATACAGTAGAATATAACGGAATACAGTCAACAAGGTAAATCTCTTTTGTGTATTCTCCACTTGTATGTGAGCCACCTGCAGCTGGGAAGTTTCATTGTTAGAGCTCCATTAATGAGATCAATACAAGTTATATCCACAAGGGATTAGCTGGCTCATACGCTATTGAAAGGCTCTTGGGTTCAGCAAACTGTTTTGGTTCTCATGTGCAGTTATGTCTAACCGTGCCCTTCCTTCCCTCCTTTTGCAATCCAAAACCTGGAAATGAAAGCATTCCCATTTTCCTCCAATATCAACTTTCACACACACACAAAAAAATCATACAATAAATAGATTCAGAGATTCTAAATTTATCTTCAGGGGATGCTCTGGGAATGACAAGGGGTAGGTAAAAGGGAAGGACCTCTGCCAGGTATTTCCTCTCCTGTATTTATTAACTGACTTTTTCCCTGCTTTCCTCTGCAGCCTGTCTCAGGTTTACTTACAAATTCATCAGTTTTAGTTTTGGTTCCTGAGCGAGCCCAGCTGCAGTCGCTGTCACTTCCTATCAACAGCATTTAATGCCTCTCTTGTACCCTCTACTCCTACCACCCAAGAAGTCGTAACTTTTATTTCGGGATAATAATGGGGGCAGGTCAAAAAATAAATTAATAGACAGCAACAATAATTTTAAAGACACTCCCTCTGCTTTCATCCCCTAGTGCAGGGAAGCAGAAGGACAATAAACACATAGCTGCAGAGCATAAGAGTCTGCTTGTTTCTCTGGGGAAGAAAAAAACATCAAAACCATGCGCATTTGCCATGGAATAAAGACTGCCTTTCTGGTTGTGTCCAAGCTCTCATGACACACACAAGTTGACATAATGCTTCAGTTATTTATTACACAGCTGTTTAAAGATACTTCTTAATAAAAAATGATAATCACAAACAGTGCCACAAATCCACCAGACCATGAAAGCTAATATTTACTCAATACTAAATACCTAATAGCCGTGCAAGCTTCTGAGGAACCAAATTTGGTTACTGCTTTACTACTTGGAAAGCCAGCACTTCAGAGAAAATAGATTATTTGGATTTCTTTACCAAGCTATTCAGCCTTTACATTTTCCATCATTCAGTCACAGCACACAAGTTTTCCATTTTCAGAAACACTGCATTTTCAGCACTTCAAGTGCCAGTAAAATAGATTTTCACCTTTGCATTTAGTTTTGCATTAGTTTAGCACTGATAGAGAACCTGGAGAGAGAAAAGGAGTGAAAACAATGTGGATCTTGAGCAGAGTCCTGTCTGTGCACCTGGAGGTAAGGAAGGAGCTGAAGGAAAGAAGAGTCCCTTGCTGCATCCTTTGTCCTGCCTTTCCTGCCTCAGTGGCATTTCCTGCTTTGCCTTTGTGAGGGACAGCACAAAAAAAGTCCCTATCCAATTTTTATCTGTTTATTTAAGGTGTTTACATGGCTATATTATGGCCCTATATATGCCATGCGAGTTTTAAATTTTTATTTATTTCTTTATTTTTAGATCTGTTGTATTACAATCTTTAGCACTGAGACAGGTTACCAAGCGACAGCTTTCCTCTCTATTTTCTGTATGGATACAGATGCGCCAACACAGTGCAGGCCTATGCAAAAAGTCCCAAGCTAGCTTGGCTACCAGGAAAAGTACAAACAGATTAATGTGGTTCTTGTGGAAAGGGGAAAATGAGGCATTTGCTCTTGTCATTGCTTTCTACAGCAGGGGCAAAACTTGAATTTGAAGAAACTGAGATTTAACTCGAAGCAGGCAACAACTGAGGCAAAAATCTTCAGATACATTGTTTGCTCAGTTCCACCCATTAGGCAAGGATAATTGCTATAAACTGCAGAAAGCAGCTTTGGGATGCTGGGAAATACAGTGTCAGTAAATGCAATGGGCTATATGTGGATAAAACCCAGTGTGTTTGTGCATACACAGTTACTACCCCTTATTACTCAGGAAAGAGATCTTGGAGTTATAATGTGGAGTTCTCTCAAAGCATCAAGTTGAATGCTTGGGGATGGTAAAAGGGAAAAACAATCACAAGAATGATCACAAAAGAAATAGAGAACATAATCTCTCTGCATATAAACTGAAGCTTTGACCACATCTTCAATACCACATATAGCTCTAAAATGGATTTCGGATAATTAGAAAAAGACAGGGAGAAGGAAAACATAAATAGCCGAGCTACAAACCAGCTTTTTTTCAAGACAACATTATCCAGAGGAAAACTTTTCAGCCCGTAAGAGATATCATAGTGGAGAAGAATATGATAATAGCATAGAGATAATGAGTGGGAACAAGTGTCCTCATGATGCAAGAAATAGGGGGCACCAAATGAAATGATCAAACAGCTTAAAACAAGAGGAGCCAATTTTTTTTTATTATTATTATACACTACATAATTAAGTTGTGGGACTTACTGCCACAGGATATTTTGAAAGCCAAAAGCTTAAATGGATTAAAAGAAAAGCAATTAGAGAAATTCATGGAAGAAAGGTCCATCATGGGCTATTAAATACAGTGATGCAGATACAACCTCTGGCTCTATCACTCAAACTGCTGACTGACAGAAGTTGGAAAGGATTACTGCTGCTGATGCTCTACATCGGCCAGTAGCAATGCTTTGGGAAAAGAGAGGGAAGGACCAAGCTATGATCTGAGTCAGGATGTTGGAGTAGATGGGTCTTCTCTCTGGCCCAGTACAGATGTTTTGATGCTCTTCTGAAATGGACTGATTTCTCTTAGACAATCCCATGCCTATTAGTATCTAAATTTAATTTCTTCCCTATAAGAAGGGGAGATTACCAGAAATACTACAAACAGCAATTATTTTATGTAATTACCTATACTTCATAATTTTTTATTGTCTTTAATCTGGGGATTGCTACATGACTTAAAAGCTACTCAGCTATATCTACTGCTGCTTCAAAGTTTGTGTTCATGACAAAAGCTTTACAGAGCACTACAGTAACACTGCTATGTTTAAATGCACAAGGAAAATATCTTGTTAATTACTCCGCAGTTATTGCTTGGAGGGACAGAGATGTATAGAAGCAACAAAAGGCAGGATCACCTCATAAAAGCCATTAAAGACACACTAGATTGTTACAACAATACAAATTAGCATTTTTCATTCTTGCAGGTTTGTCTAAGGGCAGTGTAAAGTTGCAGAAAAATCAGTTTCTGAAATAATGCCTAATCAATAACTCAAGGCTATGCAGAAATGCATATGCACGAGGCTATGCAAATCACTGTCGAACTTCTTGAGTTGTTCTTCTGTTTCTGGTTTAATATTTCCCTAGCATAGTTTTATCATACTGAAGTTATTCAGCTGCTTAAGGAACAAGATGATGTAATTTCATCAGTAAGATGTGTTCCTCCTCTGCATTTCCAAAAAACAGGAAAGATGATGTTCAGGTAGGTGGACAGATTTGATGTGAGAGTGTTTTACACTAAACCTTTTACAACTCTGTAAGAGTTCTCTGTTTTTGAAAAGTGTCCACTCCACTTCTTTCACATACTCCTCCTAAGACAGGGTGGAGAGGGTCCTGTTCTGATGTATTGCACAGAATATTTGTGGGCGAAAAAATACATTCAAACAAAGCAAAATGTGACATCACTTTAAAAGCATAGCTCTTAAATTCAAGATTCACTTTCAAAATGATTAACACCGTTGTGTTCTAAAGCAAGTCCCTACATTAAGCTGTAATAAATGAGAAAGCTTTAGTTAAAATTGATTTGACCAATGTAACACAGAAAGTTCTCACAATATAAATGCGGTCTCAGCAAAGTGAGACTGAGGTTGCATTCCAGGTGTTCAGTTCTTGTCGACATCATCTCATCCCCCTACAACTTTGGTGGGAGAAGGTGTTCATCTTCCCTCCCCATCCTAAATTGCTGCCCAGCAAACTGTATCTCAGCGCTCCTAAATGACTGTCAGATCCCACCACACACAGGATAGCGTTTTGGTGGTGGGACTAAGCCAGCTGTCGAGGGACGAGAGATAGGTCATGCTTGCAGTTGCTCATCACGGTGAAACTTTTTCATCTCACCAAATTTCAATTAAGTGCATGAACAATTCAACCTGGAAAAGAAGCAATATCAAGGAATCCTCAAAGAAAATGATTATTCAGTATCACTAACTGTAGTGACATAGCCAATGAGCTATCTATCTCCAGACCTCCAAACACTCAAATTATTAAGCAAGACACAGTCTGATGCTAGACAGTATGACTACAAAGACTGAGGAAAGTTACTTCATCAATAAACAGATGTCAGTATTTATCACCAATAGTCCATGTCCCCCTCTTCCATCCTTGGTCCTCTGAGCACTTTACCAACAGTAATTAGCCTTGTGAGACAGTTCTGATACCTGTTTTATGGGCACAGAGCAATCATGACTACTATATGGGTACACAGCATTTAAATGGCACTCACAAGGTCAAAGAAGAATTCTGGGACCCAGCCATCAAATCTGCCCAGAAACTCCACTAGTAATATATTTAATGCTTATTTATCAGATCCATTCCCATGCTTGGCTGGAGCATTTGATTGAAGTTTAGATGACCTGGCATTTCCCACAGGCAGGTGGCTAGGAACTACCAAGCATTCCCCATAGTGTAAATCTACACCAATGTCCCACTGAATGGCAAGCCTCAGAATCAGCATCTGAAGCTTCAGAAATCTGATTTTCCTGTAATTGCAGTCAATAGCAGTATTTGATGGAGAACACCTAATATGATATAGATAACCTTCTCTTCCTAACCTGCAGCCACTAAATAGCATTGACAGACTATAACCAGTCAGCACCACTACAAAACTCCGTGTTGCATAACTGATGATTGACAGTGCACTGTGGCTGAGAGGAGGTAGGAGAGTTACCACAGCATGAGAAATGAGCTGTAACACAACCTTTCTACTAAAACGTGGCATTGGCATGAAGACAAATTCTGCTAAGTCTATCAGCTACAGACAGATGTTTCCTTCTACCACAGAGGTGAGAGGGAGAAGCAAGCAAGACACTTAAATACATGACATTTTCAGTTCTATCACCAACTTGTGGTGTGGTTTTTCATATGCTACTTTGCCCTTGTGTTTGCTCCTTCTTTAATAAAACCTGAGAGCAACTCTTTTTTTTTTTTTTTTTTCAAGTTCACCCTCCTCTGCTTTTCACTTTGGGAGATAAGCTCCCTGGACATTCAGCCATACGATTATTTACAGAGTTGTATGACTCAAAAGACTTCTCTTCTTTTGAAAAAGCTGTAACCAAAAAATCAAAAATCCTACCCAAAGACTTTTTTTTTTTCCCCCTTTTTTTGAGGTTCACAAAGTGACTGCTTTATTATTACTATTAGCTTCAGATATCCAGATCCCTTTTTAAGATTCACATCAATTTAGAAGTAAAGACATCACTTCAAAACAAAACAGAAAATGCAATTTGCATCTCCTTTCATGCTGCTTTTCTTCTTAGACAAACCTGAACAAATGTGTGGATGAATCCAACAGCTCCAACTCAAAGTTGCATTTTCATCATCCATTTCAGCTTGAGAAGTTAACTAACAGTTTCTGCCAAATTTTACCCATCCACTTATATAAAAAAAATCAGCACTTAATTAAGTGCATTTGACTTTACAGCTACTATATAGTTGCACTGTGAGGACATTTAAGAGCATCTTCATGCATCACAGCTACCCAAAGCTTTCTCAGAGAGCCTTAGATCTGTAACATTTTGTAGCTGTAAACACATTACATGCCACAAAACACCTTCCACAAATACCACCAGCAAGCACTGGCTAAACAACTGGATCTCAGGCACATTTATGGGTATGCAGAGTACTGAAAGTGTTCTGTAATTGACACATTGGAGGGAGGACTGCATACTATTTTAAGAACAGAGTATTTATTTTTTTTTCCCTTGCAATTGCATCCCGGGCTGCTTAAGCCAACAGGGTCATTCTTAACATGGTAAAATAATCTGTTTATTTAACCTGCTTAAATTCTGCAGGTGAATATGTATTATAACTTCTTTTCTCCTCAATAAAGGTATACATCTGTGGTCTAAATACCACCCAGTTTCTCCCAAAGACGAAGGCCTCAGAAAGGGGCAAGAGTTGAACACAACCTTTACACAGAAATAGTGACAGCCCCTCTTGGTGAAGAGAACAAGCTCAGGAGCTCCTGGAAGCCATCAAGCTTACCAGCACCCATGGAAGAGCAGCTGTGAACGGTGAGAGGAAAACCCTGTCAGGAAACAAACAGCAGTTCCCGTGGGGGGTGCTCCACTCTGTCCTGCCCCTCTTCACTCTTTCCAACCTGTTACCACCAGTTACAGCTTAGCTGAAGCTGGGCAGTATGTCTCTGGACAGGCGACACCATGCCATGAGGTTTAAATGCCTTCCCACTGTCTCACCTGGCACAAGACCCCAAACTTGCGCTGCCATTTCCCCCAAACTAGAGAAAGACAGGGCAGCAGGGAGGTGAGAGGGTATACAGAGCAGTGAGCACTTCCAGGATCTTCCTGTAGCCTGGTGTGTGGAGAGATTTTAGCAGATGAAAGCCATTCCCAGCTCTGCACTGTCATCTTCCCCACAGATCATGCACAAACAAGGGAACAAAAGAGATGTGTTTGTTCCACTTCTTTTGGAAACACAAAGACATTGTTTCAGTGGATAATTCTTTTGGTCAGGAAAGCCCAGCTCAATTGCAGGAGCAGCCATTGCTGAGAGGTCCTGCAGCTTATTTAAACAGTTAAAACCCCACATTCAAATTTATGTTGAGTAAGATAACAAAGATCATAGGCCTTATTTTTGACATCACAGAGAAGGGACCCTCATTTGCCCATGCAACTCCTTGACTTTTCCATGTAAAATAATAGAAATTAAAAGATGAGGCATCTGCATAGATTACAGTCACTATGTTCATATCCAGCTGCCCCAACAACCGATGCTCTCGGAAATGGGATGTGCACTAGTTCTTCCAAAGTTTTGTTCATGTACAAACAGCATCCACTGTCTTTGCTCTGCCTATCTTGTGGCTTAATCCTTAGATGAGACATTATGTATGCATGTCTTATAGTGTTTATTTTTTTATATTCCAGACTTCCCAGATAAAATCTAGAAAAACAAGCACAAACAATTTTTTAGAAGTTGTTAGAGCTGTATTCATTTATGAAGAAAAATCAGTCACATCTGTGCTACATAAAATGTGTTGGAAGGCCAAGATGCAATTATCTCATTGGTGGTTTAAATATAGCTTCCACCAGAGAGAGTTCATCTTCATCCATGCTGTAAAGTGGGTTAATTTTTCAGCATGCCAAGTGGCAATTTGTTCTCTTAACATGAATGGCTTTTGTAACATCAGCTGCAGCTTCACAATATTAACATCTACCCTTCAGAAGAACTCTGAAAAATGAATTATTCACCCTAACTTGAACAACTGCTTAATTCTCAAATCAGACAGGCAATATTAACCCTAAATTATTCTGCATTAGAGTAAGCAAAAGCTGTCTGAAGCAAGGATCGAGTTAGTATTTACTCCACTGAAAAATTAAGCATGTTTAGAAATAGAAGTTTGTGACAGGTATTACCTACAAGAGGGAGAAGTGCTGAGCTGTGAACGCGTAAAATTTTGCAAAGGGACTGCTCAGCTAAAAAAGCATTGGCTCAGCACACATAGTACACACCGAAGTATGCACAGCAAAGAACTGCAAAACTAGTGGTGGAGTTGTTGGCAAGTCCTTCCAAATACATAACAGAAAATGATGGAGAGTACAGAGAGACTCCAGCCTGGATCATTCCGCGGGATAAAGGTTGCACCTGCTTAAGTAGTTTACAGGGAAAAAGATCTTCCACATAAACAAACCCCACCCATCACATTCATGCTGCTGGACACTTCATAGTCACTAGATTGATCACAAAGGAAAACAAAACAAAACCAAACCAAACCCCAACCTCTCCAAATTTTACATTTCTTTGTAGCAGAGATGAGGAAGGAAAGTGGCTGTTTTCTAGTTACAGGAACAGCATACACTGGTGAAAGCCGCTAGTCGGCTTTTCTGACAAGGAGACTTTAAAACAAGCTGTTGGTGATTTCAGTGAAAATTCTATGATGAAAGAAAAAACAAAACTAAACAAAAACAAAAACAAACCCTACCAAACAAACAAACAAAAAACCCCACCCAGAGGTGTTTTCCATTTTTTTTTTTTCTTTCCTGCTGTGGCAACACAGATTCTAAACCACTGTTTTCTAACAGGGAAGGATTTTCTTCATGTTTTTTCTTGCAGTTGCTCTATTCATTTCTTCCAATATTTTATCTTGGGTTTTTTTAGAGGGCTGGACTACTTTTCTGGGCAATAACCTGAGATCACTTAACTCTATACAAAACAGGTAATAATCCTACCTCCAGACACCAGATGTCTTCAAAATAAGTTTGGAAATTATTTTTGAGGACAACCTTTTCCTCCTCATAACCTCTGATGAAACTAGAGGTTGTTCCAAAGGCTTTATCTAGCATCTAATGAGCCTGAAAAGTGCCCAGTCCTCTTCCTCACATTTACACCTGCAGACTCTTACACAGTGCAAGTGTGGAGAGGCGGATCAGGTACACTGGCTCCTCAGAAATCACAGTTGCGAAATGGGAAATTGCACTATTTCACAAAAGCTTTCTCTTCTTAATACCACTCGATACTTTGTACATAACATGTAATAACATGTGATAACATGTGCATGGTAATTGTAAAAATTCCATGTCCCACAAATTCTTACATTTCATCCTCCCTAAGGAGCAGGGAGAAAATGAAGACCTTCTCCCAAAGCATCTGTGAAGCATGCACTTAAGACTTTTTCCCAAATGAAGTATTTCTAACCTCTAAGAGAGGAGGAGCCTCAGGAGACAATAGAGGTTTTCCACGCATGTGATGAAGCCACCCGTACATTTTACATCTTATCCCATCTTCCCCATTTAACAATCCAATATTTCCGGCATGACCAGGCTCTACACAAATCGTAGGGAGCAGAGGTACTACCATCTCTCTGCTAGAAGGACTGGTTGTGCACCAGCTTCCTCTGAGACAGCAGATGCAAACCTGGTGCCAACACACTGCAGCTGCCAGACTTGATCCAGAAGAACTAGGATTATCTGAATTATTCTATTTTCAAAGCCATCTTCATCTGGGAAGAAGAGGAATTAATTCTACCAAAAGCTGACTGATAATGTGAGGTCAATTCAGTGCAAAACAGCAATGCAAACAGCCTTCAAGGATTACTGTTATTGAAGTGAAACTCTTTTCTGAAAGAGTCCCCTATCAGCCCTGCCTCCTTAACAAAACACCTCACCCTTCTCTTGTTCTCTCCTGCCCATCTTTCTCAGAATATAGGTAAATTTATATTTACACAAAGACTAACAATAATATGCCCTCACTGTAAATTAATAAAAGAGAATTTATCTTAGAGTCTGAGCAATTGCCAGAAAGAAAATCTGGTTTAAATATTAGGGTTTATTTAACATTTCCCTTATTCAAAATGTAGTGCTGCATTTACCAGCTAATTAGAAGGTTTTGTAGTGTTTAAAGAAAATCTATCCACATTAGCAAACCATCAACAACACAAGTCTTGTGCAGATCTCTATAAGACATCCAAGGGAAGTTGGCAGCATCAATCACCTGTCTGCATTGTCAGTGTAGTTAGTATATTATTACTACAGCACAGTACTCGCGCACAAAAGAACCAGATTTAACCTAGGAAAACAATTCAAACAATTGAAAGAAACAGACTGAATCAACAACATTCTTCCCCCAACCCCTGAATATGCATATATTTAACAAAAATTTTAAAGTTCTACTTTTTATCTTGTGCTGGCATCTTGTGTGATAGAACAAATTAATGTAAGATAATGGAAAGCTCGCTCCACAAAATAAAGCCCCTTTATCCATCACAAGCTGTGGCGGTTTTAAAGTATCCCCTAGGCTAGCCTGACCTTGCAACTGACAGTGAACATACTATAAACATGTAATTCCTTCTAGGTCTCGGGAAAATATGTTAAATTAATCTATTGACCTTGGAAATCCTTCAGGAATGTGGATTATCTGTGAGTAGAAGAACCAGTCTCTAACTTCTCTATAATGCATCTTCCAGTTTGGTCCTCCCACCTGCAACCATCTGAGTACTCCACACATAAACCCAAACTGGCTGCTGTGCATTGTCCAAACTATTTTCTAGCATCCCGGGTTCTCCGACGGAGGTATAAAACAATATTTGCAGAGTCTGGCATTGGAATTCTTACTGTAAAAGGTGAGTTACACTCATGTAGATGTAGTTGCTTGGGTACCATTCTCCCCTCTCACGGTGGCTACGATGCTAAAAGGCCATCAAAGCAGGCACCTGGAGTTGAGGTCCATCCTTCTTTTGGGTTACAGAGCTCAGCACGCATGCAGTCCCCACTGGCACCAAGGGTGTAACTGCTCACTAATTAAAATCCCCTCCATCAACAGATACTTACAATAACCTGAAATGATAGACTACTGCACTGTAGCTACAAATCATCTGCATGGTACTGAACTGTAATTTTAGCCTAGCTGTTAGCAATGCAAGCTGGGTGTGTGTAACAGAACCATTTTGTATCTGTGATTGCATGCTGGAGGAGGTGTGGGCAGATGGATAACAGTAAGATGCAGTAAGATAAAGCCACTGTCCTGGTTTTGGCTGAAATAAAGTTAATTTTCTTCCTAGTAGCTCGTATAGTGCTGTGTTTTGGATTTGGGATGAGAGTAATGCTGATAACACACTGATGGTTTAGTTGTTGCTAAGCAGTGTTTATACTAAGTCAAGGACTTTGCAGCTTTTCGTCCTGCCCTGCCAGCAGAGGCTAAGTGTGCACATGAAGCTGACAGGGGATACAGCAAGGACAGCTGACCCAAACAAGCCAGAGAGGTATTCCATACCATATGATGTCGTGGCCAGTATATAAACCAGGGGCAGTTGGCCAGGGGGTACCATGGCTCTGGGATTGGCTGGGAATTGGTCAGCAGGTAGTGAGCATTGTAGTCTGCATCCCTTGTTTTTGTATATTGTATTACTTTCCCTTCCTTTTTGATCCTATTAAACGGTCTTTACCTCAACCCAGAAGTTTCACTTTTTCCCCCCCAATTCTCTCCCCCATCCCACTGGAGAGGGGAAGAGGAGTAAGCAATGAGCTATGTGGTGCTCAATTGCCACCTAGGGTTAAACCACAACAGCCACTAACTATGCAGTGATGAGCAACAGCTACAAGCTATGCAGTGTTGAGGTTGCCCATAAATAAAACCGGTCTTCAGGTAGCCACATTTCTCAAGAGCAGTGGCAACCACTCATCCAGAAACAGATGACCCAAAAACGTCCCTTGCATTCCATTTTACATACATGTCTCCCAATGTTCTTCTTACTCCATATTCAGAAAAAGAAGAGTTTAAATCCGCTATCCCCAAACCATCAAGCTATCCAGTAAGCAAATAAGGAAAGTGCAAATTCACGAGATAGCCTGGTAACGTGCCCCCAGGGCCTCCAGCAAGCGCGATCTGTGAGCACACCTGCACACAAAGATGAAACTGCAGTTTACGAGGAGTTACCTATCGCAGGCTGAGACATAACTGCCTTATCGATTGTTATGGTTCCCTCTCACCATCGGATTACAGGATGCTCGAGAGACTCTGTAGTGCAAACCAGTACGAGTATAAACAGTGGAATATGGTCCCCTGAGCATTAGGCTTCTTGTGCCAGGGACTGCTGTCTCAGTCTGTTTCATTTGCCTTTCCAGATTTCCTCTCTGTCTTTTTTGGCTATTCCAGTTTCAGTACTTCTAGGGTTATTCTCCCTCGGAAGATCTACCTACAGAAAGCCTTTATTCTGGAACGGGGCATAGCTTTAAAGTGCAATGCCCATTTCAGAATATGAAATAAAAAAAAATACTCTTGCAAAGCAGTTTAGTTTGCAATAATGACATGGGTCAACTTCTCCTTGCAGAAAAACTTGCTGTGGTTTTAAAGGAAGGAACAAGATGAAGGAAAGCATCTTCCCCTTCCCATGCCAGAACAGATTTCTTTAAACCCTGTTCAAATTCAAGTGTCTCAAAGCTTCAGCTGTGGAGAGACATCAACTCCTAGAATCTGCTTGTTGTAATAAGTGTCACTATCCAGAGCCACTGGTCACCAGGCCCTTCCTAGATATTGCAGGAGGAGAGCAGCAGGGGAGCAGTAAGGCAGCAGTGGCAGTGGGCACAACTATCTGCCCTCACACAGTAGGATGCAGAGCCCAGACAGATGTTCTCCATACCCTCCACAGCAAAGATGGCACGGCACATGACTGGGAATAATCGTACATACTTCCTTTAAATGGTTTGCATGCCACTAGCAGCATCAGCTTGAGGAGCCCTAACTTAAAGCTTTAGAGAGCTTCAGGGGTTGCATCTGTGCCTTCAGTGAGGATGCAATCCCTAGTCCCGGGGCAGATGAAGTGCGTGGGCAGAGCAGTGCTGTCCACGAGCTTCAGCCATTCCCAGCCTGCTGCAGTGCGGCGGGCACAGGCAGTGCCATCGGGTATCAACCCAAGGTGCTTTGCACTCACAGCACACACCGCACGTATCCTGCCCTACAAGCTGCACAAGGAGGCCTGCCTGGGATATCAAGTCAGTGAATGGAAGTCACACTGTTCCATTCATAAATCAAACGATTTGCCTTTCCTGACATAACATGCTGGCCTTCCATCCCACCTGTGTTATGTTCCCTTTTAAGCCGAGCTCATACTTTGCCTTTTTTATTTCCCTCCAAACATTCACTGGAGCCTGATGAAATCCCAGTACCTCACCCTTTCAATCACCTCCCTCCTCCTCAGCAGAGGCTGGGATGTCTCTCAGGTTTGACCTTGCTCCAGTGCAAATATGCAGTGCTGCTTTGTTTCCCTTTTATGGTCTCTGTACTTATTGCCGATGATGGTAATTTTAGTTTGTATCAAATCACAGCTAGATTGGTATCCAGTAATGTTTACAGTCCCCTATAATGTATATTTTGGAAATGCTAATAAAAACAATTTTTGAAGAGGAGAAAGGAATGGCATTCAAATTGCTCACAGAGCGTGAAGGAGAAAAATACCATCTTGTCAAGATTAGCTGTGGGTCTCTAACATTATCCTTTAATTATTATTGAATGGCACTGTCACAGGCTCTCGCAGGGGAAAACCCTTCCAAGCCTTCTAAAATTCCCAACCCACTCTTTATATCTGAAGTTTTATAGTGTGGGCTTTGAACCTGTCCCTGACACCCAATGGGATCACGTGTTGCACGTGAAAAGATTATTTTCATTAAAAACTGGAATGCTCTTCCTGAGCAGCAACGTGCTGCACATTCAACATGTGCAGGGAACACAGAGGCATTTCCAGGGGATGCAACTGACACTTGAGAAGGAAAAATAGAGCTATGGACACAGAATAGCTGGATCCTGCGCTCTGCTGCCTTTGAAAGAAATCCATGAATGCACAAGATTGATTACGTTGTTCTTTTCTACGCAGAGCTCAAGGCTCATTTTTCAGTCTAAATTAACAAATATCTACAGTATTGGTGCTCTTGCAGGAAACTAATGAACTGTTCTATATTCATCTTTCTCATTACAGATTTGTTACAGCTTATCACATGAATAATATTCCAGCTCTTAAGAGGAAAAAGAACCACCCTGTGTCAGAGAAAAACACCTTAATTTCTCACATGCACTTAAACAAGAAGTTAATTAAATAGTACGAGGTCATACAAGTCACTTTAAAGCTGCTAACACAAGATGAACACCTGCCTTTTCTGTGCACAGGATGAAGTTTTTAAATTATGCACTCTACCTGCTATCATAGATAAGGCTTTTGAAACAGTTTTGGAAAGTAATTGATCTCTTTTTGCAGTATTGTACATTACTCTCGGAATGAAATAAGGGCAAAATTTCACTCCACATCCATAAAGAGGAGCAGATCAGAATTCAGAGCCTAAGGTCAGGATAAACTAAAGGGGCTTTGTGCCACTTGTTGGCACTCCTGCTTGTGCTCTTTGGCTGTTTCAACCTTTGGGCCTTTCTGAAATATTGTAGTCTTGCAAGGATGTCCTATGGGCTGTAGTGCCATTTAGAGTCCATACTGCATTATGGATTATAGACGAGTTTAATCACACCAACCCTGCCTATAAAATCACTGCCCTTGGAAGCTTTTATGCTGCAGGGATCCTGCGGCAGCCACAAAAGGAACTAGGGCATTTCCAGCTCTTGATAGCAATTTGAGATTGGAGGAGTGTCAAAGGGCAAGGGTTTAATCAAAAAGAGCCAACAAAATGGCATTTACAAACACAATGCAGAGTGCTCAGACTCATTCAGTCTGTCACTCAAAGAACAACATGAAGCTACAATTAAAAACTTATAACTGCATCAGGGAACAGTCACATCTGTCTACACAAATCTGACAACATACACACAAGCTGCATGAGCAAAACCATAGCCTTTCTGGACTATATACTTCATGAAATTTATTGCTAATGTGATTAAAAGTAAGAACAGTCCAGGAAAATCGTATGTCTCCTGAGGTAGGCAGATGTTCAGTTCTCATTCTGATTAGACACAGAATTTGGACACACTAAAAAGCAAGTTTCCAAGTCCACCAAGCCAAAACTAGTTGTCCCCAGAACCTGGAAACTACACATTCATCAGAACAAGAAAAGACCCAAAAAGTGATGGCTAGATGGAGACAGGCATCTAGAACTGGCACACCTGGCTGCATTTCACTGTTACCACAGTTTTTGTTAAAACACTGGCTGCCATCTGTCCTTTGGAGAGACACACAAGCAAAACCTTCAAACAATAGCCCTACTCTTGTGTGTCTGCAAGAAGCAGTTCTGGTGAAGGAGGAGTAGACAATAAAAATAGCCCTCTGAGGTCTACCAGGACTGACATGGCTCTGGACCTCACAAGCACCTAAGTACTGGATTAGAGTCCCACTACAAATAAGGCACTGGACTGGGCACTGAACATCTGGTATTGAACACTATCTCTGCTCGCACCTCCAGGCAAATCACTTCCCTCTCTTCATATCAAACTCTCTCTCCTCTATTTTAAGTGTGAAGATTACAGAATGTACACAGCTTCTCTCTGTGATATTGCTGACAGTGAAGATACAAAGCCTAGATTTTAGTTATGGTCTTGAGGCACTCAAGGGAGAACAGCATGGTGTTTAGAAACCATCCTTTAAGCACAACAGTGATAGTTTCTACCCCAGTAATGCCTTAACAAGGCTTCCATGTGTTCAAAAAGTTTACCTGTCTGAAATTGTTACTATTCCTGAGTAATTTTAGATTCACGGACTGTTGTCTATGAATCTGCTATTTTAACCATCTGAAAATGCTTCAAATTAAAGAGATGAGTATGAAGGATTTAATTTGGATTAGAAACTAATCTCAAATACTCCAAATACTGTTGAATCTTTCCCAAATGAAATAAATTATTTTTAACATTTTTTTTATCTAGCAGCCACGCAGTCAAGCAAATACAAGATTTCCCAGATTATTAAACCATTTCAATTCTCTAGCTAAACAATAAATGCTCATTTACATGCAACATAAAATGACTGGGGTTTGCCCACTCTGGTATGAACATGGTTAACTAGATTACTAGAGCAGCAACTTGTTGAAAATCAAACAGATTTCTCAAAGATAGCAAACAGTACTTTCTGAACAATAAAAAGACCACAGCTTTCATCTCCAAAAGTCACAAACATCACTGGAGAGAGAAATGGACCTTTATGAGAGATAAAGGGGTTTGCTAAGTGTTCAGAAGTTCTTTTGATATCAAAACTGACTGATGATGTTTTTTAGACCTCAGCAGTATGGATCAATCAAAAAAATCAAAGCACTTCGAAGGATCTTTTTAAAACCATAGTCGCATAAGAAACCATAAGTTTCAGCCGTGGGACTTTTCTATACAACATCCAGAAGGTGGTTAAGTTTGCATCTTCATTCAAAGTGACAAGCAGCTACAATATCCCTAATATCTGAAAACATTAAGTCAACCTCTTTCAAGACACACAAAACTGACCAAGGTGCAAAAGGAATTAGGCTCCAATAAATGTTTCTAAACAACATTTATTTTTGAGAACGTCAACATTTTTAGAACTTGTGGCTTCCAGGTTGTTTTGTTGTCTAAAAAATTCCACCCCCCCCCCTTGATGTCCTGCCTGGGAACGAAAAACTCTAAGGGTAAATTGTTAAGCTGTGGGAATGGATGCCTGACAAGTGAATGACCTTGGTGACAGG
>JAAGNO010030147.1:0-53396 GCA_033439905.1 Ceryle rudis | reverse complement strand
TCATGAGGCAAAGCACCGAGAGCTCACTCACCTTGGACAACAGTCCTAGGGGCTGGCTCCGCTTCCCACCTGCAATCACCATCCTGCACCCTCCTAGCACTGTACAGGAATGAAGTTCAAGTGAAGTGTTTGCCAGGTACAGGAAAGTGAAGGCAGAGGAATGAAAGGAAGCAAGGGATGAATTGTTCAGAGACCAGCCTCACCACGTGGTGCACAGCTCATCGGGGCAGCCTAAAAGCTTTACTCAAAGTGAAGCCTACCTAACTAGCTGGGTACCTTTTGTGCCCGGCAAGATTTGAATCAGTATTTCTGTGTCTTCCCAGGCTCTTAACGCTGGGTGACCAGTTCATATTATAGTGGCTGAGTCAAGGAGCTGAGGACAATTACACCACATAACACCATTTTGTGGATCAATAACTCATTCAAGTAGTGGATGAAATAGCACAGCAGGACACTGGCTGACAGCCTTAGTGCAGGCCACAGAAAGGATGCTTTTAGCACAGATTAGCTAAAAACATACAAAGGATGAGTTTGGCTGAACTCCACTGACATGAGCAGAGCTCTGTTAAATGAGAATCTGGTTGAATATAGTGAACAGTGACTTGCAGTGCACACTTCCAAATTAACCCGCAGAGCTACAGAAGCTCCAACAGTCCCAGTTCCTAATTTTTCCCCTTGTTTCCAATCTTGAAATTTCATAGGCAAAGGTCATCAAGAAAACTTTTTAATAAGTAGTAAATATCTTTCACAATTTGGTATTTCCATGGAAACCTTTAATATGTTTCACAGCACAATATGTTCTTTAAATGCATTAAACTCATGAGAGACTGCACTTTGTCAAGAGAAATGGACAGGCTTGTAATACTGCTGGCAACACACTTAATATAAACAGTATCTTGCACTTTCCTTCAAGTGTGTTTATCCTACGTTTTCCTCTGAACGAAAATGACCCCACGAAATGGAAAAAGGATACCAAATCCCAGCAAGAGGTTTAGGGCTGCATCATACAGCCAAATTGCCTGGTGCCATTCCCCTGTGCAGACAAGCTGCAGGACAGCTCAGACAGCTCATCTCTGACATTGGCCTATTTCTCCCTAGGAATCTGTCCATAAAAAAGCCCAGGCATTCTTATTAGCAAGGGTCTGTGCTGTTTGTGCTGTATAGAGTTAAACTTCACTTGCCAGAGGGATTGGTCCAATACATGTCACAAACATTAAGAAAAAATCATTAATATAAATTACAACCACAGCTGCCAAGTACTTGAAAAACCTTTGTGTATTTGTGATTCATAGCTGTGCAATGCTGTCAAAACTGAATCAGAAACTAGATTATCACCCCCCCCAAAAAGTATCCTGTTCCACCTCATTTTTGTCTTAAGCAGTGTGAAGAAATTGCAGTTTCCAAAGAAACACATACTTTTTCCTCATCATTTCTGTTGCGTTTAAACACACACACATTGAGGACTACCAAGGTTTATCTCTTTGCTCTCGTATCCCACCCAGCAGACACAAGACATGTGCTGTGACATACTGCACTTTATCTCATTTACAGTAGGTGGAAGTACATTTGCAAGATGAATGTATCAAAGGTTATAACAAGATATTGCACCCAATGGAATAAATGTAAGCAGTCTATTGTTTGCCACCAGTAGAAGAAAATTTAAAACTGATAGGAGAGATGCCTTTTATAGAAGTTATATTCTTAATGCAACTACTATTTGGGGAAGGGTGTAATTAGCATTGTCAAGTGCTACTTACTTCTTTAAACCACATTTTTAGTAACCTAGTGAATATTTCTCTGAGTTCTAGTTAGATTTGTGGAGAAGAAAAAGAAATAAATTAAGGGAGAGCAAAAGGATGCCATCACATCACTAGGTCACCACAGAGCTGTCTTCCAGGCACAAGGTGAATCACCAGGACTCCATTTTGCATTAAGGTAACATTTTAAAATTCACTCCCCTTGAGCCTAATTTGGTTCCAATCTAGCTAAAAGGCAAAGCTCCCATTGGTTTCAAGTGGGAGCAGAGCAGGACCAAATAGAGTATTTCTTAAAAACATTTTCATAAAGGCAAATCCAGCCTCTTTAATGTCACTCTTTCACAGTCAACTGTGGCTTGTAACAAAACAGCAACACTGTATTTGAAACAAGAGACGGAATCAACATCAGGAATTTTTCCTATCTAACAAATCTTCACAATGAGATCATTCATGGCCTAGGGAATTCACTATCTAAATAAGCAAAAGCAAAAAAGGTAAAGGTTTTCAAGAAAATTATTCAAAATAGCAGAAGGACTCTGTAGCAGAACTACCAGTCTCCAGCCCTGGAGAACCATGCTCCATCCTGCTGTGTTCCACCTCTGTCAGCATCTCCATGCTCTCTGCTCCAATAAAAACACTAACAACTTCTGCTTTTTCCTGGTGAAAACAAGAAAAGCTTCTTTCAGAAAGGAGTTTTAACACTGAGGCAGAAAAGCGATCTGATAAAAGTTTGCAGAATCCGTGCTTCTCTACACAGACATATCCCATAAGCTATAAAGACTCCCAAGCTGGGTCAGTCGGGACTATTTATACAAATGACAGCTCTGTATTGGATTCTTTGATGCTCTATCTCACCCATGCAGACTCAGTTAGCTCAGCTACACTCCCAAAACTATGGGCATAGGTAATACCACACAAGGAAGTAAACAAGGGTAAAAAAGACCCCAAACCACTTAGCTTCTTTGGTAGTAAAAACAAGAGAGGGTCCTAATGAAACATGGCAGCAACAAAGGACGTTTACAGGGACAACTTTTTTTTCCATCCAAAGTCTTCAAAGGGTAGGGTTGCAGAAGAGGACGGAGTCTAATCCTCAAGTCCAGTACTACAGCTAAGAATATAAATCTACTGGTTTTATACCAGGAGACTTTGTGCCTTCCCTTGCAATGATGTGCCAGTCCCTTCCTTGGATGTTTGTTCCTCGTCAGGATTCTCCTTTCTTAAGTGATAAATTCAAGCAGCCTCTGTGCCAGCAGACTCTCAGGTTTAGCACGTTTCCAGACAGAGCCATGTTTCTTGCTTGTTTTCCTGCTGCCATTCTTGTGCCTTCAAGAAAGCCTTTGTAAATATCATGTTAGAAATGGCATTTGAGACAGTTTTCCCAGGTAAAAAATGTCAGATATAAACCCAGTGAGACACTGGCAAAAATCCCCTAAGACAAGACAGAGACTAAAAAAACCTTGCTGCACCAATCAAACTGTCAAATGCCCCAGAGGAGGCCATTATAGATGTTCTCTGTATCCGTATATTACTCAGATTTCTCTCGATGAGGTGAATTTTCATGGAAAGAACAACCAGCTGAGAAAGCTGAATACTTATTCTTGATCTTCAGAATCTTACATCTTATGTATTTAAATGGAACAAGACATGTATATCTATTTCTATCTCTTATCATGTAGATACAAGGCATGTATCTCTATCATAGCAACATAAAGGCCACTAAGTACAAACAATCTCTTTCATGGAATAGTGTATTCCTTTGCATTTTCACTTACAAAATTTTTATCATTGAATGTTCTGATCTCCCTGATAACAAGTTCCCTGTCTCATTTTGATAAAAATAGCCCAGTACAATTTTACACGCTGGCATGTATTTACACACAGTGACTAACTGGTCTAAGGAGGCTCTTGGAAGTTATTCAGTCCTTTCAGATTCTCTATCAGCACTTGGAACACAGACATGTTCAGCTTAGAGCCGTACATAGGAGAAATTAATGGGAAACCCAATCCCTCAGCCTTCATTGAAATATAGTCATAGGAGTTATCTGCTTCTGCGGGTTAAAGAGCTGCTTCAGTCAAAAATTATTCCCTTCTGCTCTTCACCACTTCAGTCCCTTCCATCCTACCAGCTGATTTTGTTTCCTAAAAGCTTACCATCTAAGACCATGTGTAGAAGATAGTGCATTTACTGAAAGAAAGATGACAAAGAATGTGCACTTTGCCTCACCTCTCTAGAAACAGCCTTCAACAGCTCCACATCTGATGGAAACAGGAAAACCAATGGAAAAGTAGCATACAAAACCTGCTGTGGAATGAACCAGGGATCACTGCAGACAGTATTTGAGAGATTTCTGCATCGTGTATTCTAACCGTTTCGCTGCATTCACACTCCCAGTGGCTCACAATGACAGTTTACTAAACCAAAAAAAAAAAAGAAGTATTATCTACAGAATTGGCTCAGTGACCAGAATTGTTGGCATTTTGAGGCTGTTGATGGTTTGTGTGACAGAAACTGAATCTTAAGTTACATCAAAGCAAATCCACTTGACTTCATGACTTCAACACTATTGGCAAAAGGAGCTCTCGGACACAATCTGTCACAGTAGTTAAAGGTTTGATCTGTCAAACCTCTTTTCTGAGAAGTAAAACCTCCAGCAGAATATGCTGCTGATCAACACAGGGAAGTCTGCAGTATTTCTCCACTCAGCTGAGATATTCTGTGGAAATAACTCCTCTACTGTATGCCAGAAATTCCATCTCACAGTTTTCAATCACAACCAATGCAGTACCATCCAGGCTTTCTTACAAAAGGAGCTAACTGCACCTGTGAAGATACTTTCATTACAAGCCCCTCCTTTTAAGGCCAAGCTGCAGAAAGTTTAGAAGAGCAGCACATGATGGGACAACACAGATCATTTTAACCAAGATATACATGTTGTGGTAAAATCTATAGAATCAGACAAGTAATTCCATGTTCTTTGATAACAGAGGGTGTTTTTCTTCCTGCTCCATCCTTCTCCCTTCTCTGTATTTGGAATTACAGTGAAACGTATGTTCCCAGTACCATAACCACCACTGGATATCTTTAAAGGTTTAACATATCAAAAGTCTGAGGTAAGACCAGCTACTCTCAAAACTACAACAGTGAATTATTCCCCAGATAGGACCAGTCCTGTTTTATAGCTTATGAGCAAATATCAGGATGACTTGTTCACCAAAGCACACAAAACCTATTAAAATATGTCCATAGTTTTTCATACTATAACTTTGACCTTTTCATTTTCCAATTATTTCTCTCAGTAACTGAAAAGATTCGTTTCATGATACTCATAAGTTATGGGGCCTTGGCAAGAGTGTACAGTACCTTTCATCATTGCTGCCAAACAACTTGAGTTAAAGTAATAAATCAAGTCAGAACTGTCCTCTGCTGATAAGCAGAATTACCAGCAACACATGCTTTATACCTTAAGGATACTACTTATAAGTTAAGTCTTACTGTCGCCTGAGAGAAACGCACACAAAATATAATCATGAAGCAGGAGTGATGTGCTTACAACCACAACTAGTAATTTTAACTTTACTGCTGTCCTTCCCATTACGAATTGGAGGACCATTGCTAGTTAGCAATTGCAAGCAGTGGTCTACATTCAAAGAAAAATCGTGTAGAAGAGCAGTTTTATTATTCATCAGGACACAGCCTACTCCTTTCATACAATTTGTTTTCATTTCAGCTGCCTGAACTTTGGAAAAGCAAATACTTCAATAAATTGACACCAGGTCATTGGAGTGTCCTTGACACCTCTTTAAGCCTCATGTTAAGGTCCAATCCTGCACCTGCTTTCTCCCATGCAGCTGTATGTACTTTAAGTCACCAGCCACTTTTTCAGCGTCACAGTTTCATCTGAGGGAATAGCATAAAGGATGGCGGAGAAGTGCATCAGCAACTACCTGTATACTACCATGACAGGATTGATTTTGTGTGTAGCCAGGATGCAAGGACTGGCATTGATTTGTATTGATATCATAAAATCCTAAGGCATGAAACAATATGCAGTATTGTGCATATCCATTGTCCCGCTCTGAGGTGACCACAGCCCACCTGCAAGGAACTGCTTTAGAAAAGGTTTGCAAAAAGAAAACTATTACTTGGATTCAAAGTCTCAAAAGCCTGACTTGCTGCTTTTTTTTCTGGCTATCTTGTCTCTGTCTGGCTAGATGTCCCCAGTCAAGAAACAGACCTCCACCCAACAGGGGCTGGCTCCCCTCCCTAAGAGATGCAACACTTCCTCATCAGCTTTAACCATGTGGATTTGGTGACGTCTCATGCAAGCCAGAAGACCCACCTAACGCAAGTAAGAGCAAAGAAGCGCCAGATTGTATCTGCCCTGGCAGAGACGAGCCCAAGGGCCAGCAGCAGGTAGGAGAGCAGCCTGTCCATCATCTCATCTCCCATCTCCACCTCACAAGGTGCAGGTTGGAGGCAGGGAATGACAGTTTACACCTGTCAGGGCCTCAGGAGAATCCGAGTTGGCAGGTAGGGAGCAGATGACAGCAGACACATAGCTACTGCCTCTTTCTGTGTTTGCCAGTCCAAACAGCAGTAAATAGGCATGCAGTGTAGCACAGGGACAGTGCAGTGACCTGTCAGCCAAGGCCAGCAGCTCTCTCCTAGGAGAGATTTTAGGTGAATTCTCCATTCCCACTGGCCGACTTGCAGGTGCTGTCTGGCCTTCTCACATACTTACATGCCAACTCTGGCCCAAGGAGGCAGGCACATTCCCTGTGACGTGTCTTCTCTCTTCCTTTGTTACAAGAGTACAGTGTCAAGTGAGGAACTCAACAGATGGTGAGAGCTGACCAACCCTCATCAAAGCTGAGAAGGTTGTAAGTTCACATCTGGGAAGTTTTCCATTGTTTTGTTAGAAGATGAATACAGGCGTGACCATAAAAGGAATATTTTTACATGTAAAAAATGTTGCAAGAAGGGGGTCAGGTCTTTATTTGCCAATTATGAAGACATTTACTTCAATCTCTAAATTCAGAGCAGAGAGATTTTGCAGGAAAAGGCATGTTGTTTCAGTGCCAGAAAGTTCATTTTTCTTCTTCCTAGTGGAACATATTTTTCATCCTGACACTTTCTGAATACAGAAATGTGAAACAGAGAAAGCCCGGAGTGCTAGTGAAATTCTGTAGGACTGAAAGAGCCACAGCCTCACCCAGCTATGCAGCTCCCCCATGAACTTACGCTTATCTCTGTAACTGCCCAGGAGCTTTCTTCAGTATTTTGCCACCACAGAAAACCAACCACTGTCATGAATTCATTTCTAAGCAACTATTTTAACTACAAAGAGTAAAAAGCATTATGGACAGAAGGGGAAAGATAAACCTATTGTTTTTGCAAAAAATAAGTGTTGAAACAGTAGAAGCTACACATTCTAACAGCACAAGATCTGGAATCTCAACCATAACCTTGATTTGCTGCAGGGCTTCATAGCCCATGCTGCCACCTCCCCTCACCCATAAAACCAGGATTAAATCTTTCTTTGCAGAACTGTTAAAAATGCATTGCTATTTACTATCTGTTCAACATCCTACTTACCTAGTCTTGACATAGAACCTCTTTCTCCTAGTTATCAGATTAAGAAGCAGAGTTGCAAGAGTTGCCAAAGATTCTGCCTTTCCCTGAGCATTACCGTCATTAAAAATTATATTAGCACTTTAGGAAATTAATTCCAATTAGCTGGCCTGGCAAGTTGCTTGGAATGGAATATAAACTTAGTTTAGGAGGAATATAGGGATCACGGAGGGAGATGATATTTTGCTTTTAAAAATGCATTTCCAATAAAATCAGGGCAAGAAAGCAGTAAAGCCACACATTTGTCTGGCACTTTTTTGTTGACTCGATGACAGTTTTGTTGACTCAGAACTCTGAATTCTGACATCACCTTGTTACAAAAGAAACATTTTCAGCCACATGTTATTTTTCTAAAGGGATTTGACTCATTCTTCCAAACTTTAATTTAGAATCAATTGTTTGCTGTGTTATTCTCAAACATAAAAGGCAGCACTGGCTCTTATTACCCCACAGAGATTTTTAAAAGCCTAGAATATAGTTGTGAAATAAGTAGATCCTTTATTGAAGGAGAGGACAGAGAGGAGGAGGAGGAGAAGCACAAAACCACCTTCAATTGCTCTAATCACTTAGTTAGCCAAACATCTTAATGCTTTTCTTTCTGTTTCAAAGCGCAATTCTCTAAACCACTAGGGGTTGCAAGTTCATGCAACTCAAAGTCTAATAAAACTATTTGACTGTCATTGCTGTGTGGGTGGAAGCTCTCTTCTGAATCCATTTGGAAATGAAGTCACCCACTCATTTCCATACTTGATAAAGACCATAGGGCAAATGACCACCTGCCAGCAGTAAGTGGGGGAAAAAGAGGAGGGGAGGGAAAAAAAAAAATCTCACAAAAGGCTTTCCAAGCTGTACAATTGTGACAATATGCTAGAAACCAACATTAAATTGCTTTTTATTCCTCAATAAACCTACTGAGCTTTGGACAAGTAGGTCTTTTTATAAGGATTTTTATCCGCCTCTCAAATAGGGCTCACAACTACACACAGACTTACTACAAAACATTTCCACAAATTCACTAAGATCAGTATTGTGCCTTTTAAGAGCTGTGAATCAGAACTTTGCATGAAAAGGACAGGGAGATAATACTGCTTAGCAAAACAAGCTCCTCCTCCAAGTTGCAACTGTTCACATTGATCAGCTTTTTATCATCATGAGAAACATGTACGCTCTGGAAACCCACAGTCAGCTGAAGCAACATCATCATGCTCATTTGTATGCTGAACTGATAAGGCAGGTGACACCTTCCACAAGTAGGGTGCAGATTAAAGTATCACAAATTTATTAAAAAACCCCGCAAACTCAAAACAAACAAAACAAAATAAACAACGAAAAACCCAAACAAACAAACAAAACCAAAAAAGAAACAACACAAAAAACCCACCAGAACATCACCACAAAAATGCTTATGAAACTTGCTGGAAATGCCATATTCCATCCTCCATGCTGAGGATCACACAACCCTGACAAGTGACCTGTGTGCATCAATGCAGTGAACTTCAAATTTGGGCTTAATCTAGGTCCTGTGTCTGGCCCAGTGGCCACTGGCTGCCTTGGCATCCTGGAAGGGCTGTCCTGGCATGCCTTTTACTAGAAGCCCCCAACCAACTCTAAAGCCCAGCTTTAGAAAGAAAGACTGAAAATCTGAACTGGCTACAAGGAAAAATCACTAGAATGATCTGATCTTGAGAACAGATCACAAGGGGCTCATTTACAAAGCTTAACAAAAGCAAGATGGGGAGGCAATTATTCATATGCAGAAGAGAACTGATGCTAGAGAGCTCTTAGTCATGCAGATGAAGGCAAAACACGATCAGAATATTTTCCATTGAAACATCCCAATGATCAAATTTGAGAAATAAGATATTGAAGTTGTAAGCAGATGTCTTTTTACCACACGGGTAGCTCCTTATTGTAATAGTTTACAGAGGACAACAGTAACTAACTATCATTTAGGACCTGGTTTAATCAAGAGTGAATATTTTTCATGAAGAACCTTCAGTGCACCAGTACACGCTCCAGCTTAAAACAAAATTTAGTTGGTGGAGTCACACAACACATCACATACGAGTTATAACTTAAGTCCGAACATAACCACGACAAACGAGGAATTACTCTTTGCATGGCTTTCCCAGCTGGGAGTATGTGGCAAATCGATACAAATTACTTTGCACAGATCGGCAAGCAAGCTGTTACCATCTCCAGGCACATTCCCTTCACCGTGGAAGAGGTGGCTGCTAAGCAAGACTGGATGCTGTCACATGGAGGGAAACCCGCCCATACTGCCTTGAGGTGAGGTAGTGGAACTGGACACATGGTTGCTCTCACACAGAACTCTTATTGCTCTTCTACTGCCATCCCCCAAAAAACACTAGCTTGCTCAAGGCGTAGTGAAAAAAATGTACTATCACTAAAAGATGCTTATTTCTAAATACTGGATAAATTGTACATATCCATGATAAAAGCTAAATGTGCCATAGTGGGGTATGTATTCCTTTTATTAGCAATCATTCAGAATATGCTACACTGAAGTGACTCTGCAGTTGGCAAATAATGCACTACTTTTAAACTTTCCTCAATAAAAGCTTTGTATTCACATTGTTATTAATTTGTCTCAAATTTTATTATCTTCAGGATGCTCTTCTTAATAACTCCTTTGAAATTGTGAATCCTGTCTGAAAGCCAGCCATAGTGACACTGAAATTAAGAAAAAACGATCCCTGAAAGTTGAAGATAGCAATACTCATCAAAAAATAAAGCAAAATGTCAGTGTTATTTTAGATGTTGACATTTTAAGTAAACCATGACATTCTCTCTCTGAAAACTTCAATGTAACTGTTATATAGAACAGGTTCCCCATTAAAACTTCAAGAGACATAGTCATTTAAAAGTCTAGAGAAAAAACATCCAGCTCATTCAGCATAAGAATACTGCGTTTGAAAATTTCTCACACTTAAATAACATAATTTAATGGGTCCCTCCACTCCACTAGACTGTGCACTCTCTTTTGAGGTAAATGCTGGCAATAGCTGAAGAATGAGGAAGAGCCACAGAGAAAATAAATGCTTTCATGTGAACTAGGAGAGGACAGCAGTTACAAAGAAGCGGATAGGCAATCAGCAAAGTGTGACAAAGACTGTATTGCACATAGGTCCTAATGTAAGGCTACTCTTCAGGCATTACCAAGGAGAAACTTCAAGTGAGGGCATGCAATTTAACAATGCGTAGCAGGGCTCACCACTAAACAAACAAATGGAGAGAAACTGTGAGTCAGAAGACTAAGCCTTTCTTTCTTCTTCTACTGCTGTTCTGTTACAAAAACACAGAAGTCACAGGATCTCTCCAAGCCCCAGCTTCTTGCCAATGGTAGTTAGAGAAAAAGCATCTCAGGAACGTTTTTTTCTTTTGTTGCATAGAAACAACTCATGCTTGTACCAGTGGTGCAAGCCTGAGCAACTTAGACAGCTTCCTGAGCACATGCAAGCACAGCTACACGTTCTTGGGCAGAAACACTAGTTCTTTCACTCTTAGTTCAGGACATCTCTGCTGAGTTATGGTGAAGCACACAGGAGAAGAATATAAACGGAGGACAGAGAGAAAGTGAGACTGAGTTTTATAGGGAGACCATGGTAGAAATCCACCTGTCTTCCTCTTACGACTAACAGCAGAGCCTCAGCACATGGCTCATCTGAAGCACTGTGATTCTCCCAGCTGAGATCAGCACAGTCCTACAGAAGAAGGGAATCAGTGGACAAGTCTGTGCAAGGCCGGCAGTGTTCAAGGTGACAGAAGAGGGAAGGCTGTTTAGGTTTTGCAGAATCTGGTCTCTCATTCACTGCTGTGCAGAGATGACTTTTTAAAATGTGAGGTTCAGGGTACTTCATCTATCTTGAGCTCAGTTACAGAATGATGACTCACTCCAATTAAAGTAATGCAGGATTGAGAAAGTTTGCATGTCTTCAATACAACTATCACCCAGGGCTGGGGGAGATAAATTACCAGAACCAAAGCACTTAACAAATTGTCATTGATATCGAGTGCTTTCCTTCACCTTCCTTCTCTGGATGGGAAAGGTCAAAATTAAGGGTGTGTTTTAGCAACTGCGCAACAGGCTATGAAGAATCTCCCTGCTGAGCAATCCAATACATACCAGACTTACGCTAGCCTCAAACTTAAGACAATGCTGATATCTCAAGTTTTGCTTTCCAAAATTCATGACCCTATTACCAAGGCTTACCTTCACTGAAGCTGTTTAATCCTGTCACAGTCAGGGCATATAACTAGTACATAAGAAAACTGCGGTAAGAATGAAAAAACAGCTGAAAATTGATAGATCACCATGGACAGAGTGAGGATAAAGCAACTCTAAGAGGAGATTGAAATAAACCTAAAATGAGAACTGGGATTTCATGAACTCAAGGAAGATGCTGCTTTCTCCCTACCAGTCTAGAAGGGAAGACTCAGGTTGTCTGTGTTCTGCTCTAGCATGGTAGCATGGGCTTAGGTCTATGTTTTTCAGGTGTTGCAGTGATGACAGCGAAACAAACACAAAGAGGGAAGTCTAAAGAAATGAAGTTGGGTTGTAGTAAATATGAACATCTTTAGCTAAAGCCCCAACTATAGTATATTTGGTAGATAATAAACACTCTCGTATAGACCTGCTCACACCAGCATCCCAGTGAGCTACCAATGCTGTTAAAATGGCAACCCCCACCAGACCCTGTAACTGAAACCATCTTTTTCCTCATGAAGTCTTAGTTTTACATAGAATTTTAGGCCTGAAGCACAGTACAGAAAAAACACCTCTCCAAGTTCTTATAAATCAGTAGATAGAGACTAGAGGAAAAGGCTGGAGAAAATATCCCACTCCTTTTTTCTACCTCCACTGTGAAGTTTGCTTTTTCAGGCAAATGCCTCACACTTGAAGTCAGTAAGGCTGGCTGAAAACCTCAAGATCACAGGAATTATTTAAAAAAACAAGAGGAGAGGGAGAGAAACAGGCCAAAAAAATCACTTGGAGACTATACACCATGGAGATGAGGCTGTAAAGCCCAGGAGTATAACTAGGATTGCTTCTGCTTTGAAAAACTGTTCAGCTGTATTCCTCATTTCCAAAGAATAAAGATGTCATAACAAGAATTAGAGATTGTCAACAGTAAGAAAGACTGAAGGATAATTTATTTATTTGTTTGAATGAGACAGCAACAGCACAAACAGACCCAGGAGGCCCTTCTGAGATCCCAGCCTTGGGGTTAAATGACTTCCAGTCTAGTCTCCAATAGAAGATTCTCACCCTATAAACTACCGCATAACAATGTAATCCTAATGTGAGGCACAGCTATGAACACAGATATTGCTGCCTATCGATATAAGACAAGCAATTCCCCGAGTACTGGAATTAAGGAAGCGGTCTCCTGCAAAACTGCATCTTGGGCTCAGTGATATCTCACAGCACAAGCTTTGAGCAAAGCTCTTCCCACACCTGGGACCATGTCGCAGGGCTCTGCCCTGGGCAGATCCTCTAGTGCCCACAGGAAGACGCTCATCTGTAGTAACACAGTTACCTTTGAGACTTCTACCAGTCTGTAAAATTTGGCTGTGATTTGCCAACACACTAAAAAACGAAGGGGAAAAGAAGAAGGAAGGAAAATACATGCAGAGCCATCTTCATCTTGCATTCTTGTTTCCTATGGAAACAAGGCTAAACCCAACACATTACAAAATGAACACTCCGTTTAGTGCCAGTTCTGTTTCAGAGCATAAGATTACAGAGAAACCTCAAGTGTTTGTCCTTCACTGTCTCAGGCAGAAACCCCTGTAATAGTTGCACTGATCCCTTTTTCATGTCATATTGTATTATGGCAGTGCAATGGGGAGGGGAGAAAGGAGAGCGAGCAGATGTCACTAGGTTTTGAACACATCATTAACATAGGGTTACCCCAACACTGAACTGCTGCTAAAGAGCCAGACAAATTGTCTAACTGGATGGTCTCGATTTTTTTATATTATCATATCTCCTGTGCAGAAGTCATACAGCTTGCTCCTCACTGATGCAGTTCTCATATCTAAACAATGCACAGTACACAAAAAGAAAGGGTAAAAAGAAAAGAAAACCTGTATATTCGAATTTATCAAGTGTTGCCATTTGCCTACATGTACAGTTCTTGGAGCTACAAAAGAACAGGAAAAACTCAAAACACCTTTGCTTTTCCAAGCACCCTCTTTCTTCTCTGGAGAACGACTCCACTTTGAACATAAAGAAGAACCAGCATAATTTTAAGTTAGCTGGACATACTCTAACCCAGAAGAAAGGAATTACTTTGCAAGTGCCTCCTAAATCGCTTGGTCTTAGTGCCATGTGAAGCTCTGAATCATCTATTACATATAACTTACTTTTAGGAAGGCTGCTTTGCAGAGTAATTTATCTTCTTCAGCACCCACAAGAAGCCATCTAAATTACCCATGCAGAAAGATAGTAACTTCACCAGGCAGATAACTAAGCTAAACACCAAAGGCTCAAGCACCTTGTACATGAAAGAAAAGTCTGTTAGGTGAAATCAATAGAGGAAGACAGGTGTATTTAAAAGATCTTCGATCTACTTACCATCTTAGCAAAAGCCTTTTCCAAGTCTACCACTTACCTCCTCATCTTTTCAGTACAGACACTATTATCTACTGACCATTTCCCTGAGGCCCAAACACATGACAGCTTTGTTGGTGGCTTCTTTACACTACCAGACAGCAGACTCTGGGATCTGCCATTAGATAGATAAAACCACTTTCAAATAGCATGGAATTGCTCTGTTGCAAAGAAAACCTTGCCCAAGAACAATAGCCCTTCAGTGCTCTAACAGGGTTGTAAAATCCTCTAAAAGAACAACTTGCAGCATTGGTCCTCAACACACAGTTCCAAGCACACAAAAAGAAAGGCTGCTCTTTGGCACTGCTAGGAGGGAAATCATGACCTTCATTCAGCCAGCTACTAGGCAATCCCACATCCTTCCATCTTCCAAGACTCACCAAACACCATTGAGTTGCAAGCGTAACATTTGCCACAGCAAAACACTGATGCCTCCCTAAAATCAAGTCTGCAATCACATTTCCAGAAGTAGTCCTGTCTGTTTATTAAGGACTTCTCAGGCACGAGATGACCAATCTTCCAGTCATTGGTCAAAACAATTATTTCTTGTTTCTTTTTTGTAATTTCAGACTCCTCGTTAAAGATTATGCTGTACTCTAGAGAGAGATATATTATACCTACCCAACAATCAATAGTTATCCAAAATATTGTCTCAATATCCCCCTTGGAAAGTTAAAGGACACCCTTCTGACACACAAACATGCCAATTAACTACCTAGGGCCTCATTTTCCAAACGAACCAGTAATTCATATATTCGCCCAACTCTCCATAAAGATAAGCTTTTTCTCAGGCAGCCACATTGTCAAAATGCACAGACATTTGGCTATTCCTAATGTATTCTAGAATTTTGCCAGGGAACTGTACAGTCAGTAAGTTTTCACCTAGTCAGACAGGAAAAAAAACCCACCTGCACAAACCTCATTTCTTTGCTCAGCAAAGCATGGTTTTTAAGAGCAAGCCACCAACTCATCTAGTAACAGAGAAGTCATTTGTAAGTCAAAGCTAATCTCTTCATTACAGCCACTGAGAACTGATAGCTTGGAGTAAGGGTAGTCTATGAGGAGTAGGACAGCTGTCCACTTAAAACGTCTAGATGTAGAAGACAAGCTGTGGCAGTGGCTTTATCAAAACAAAAGTAACCTTTTGTTTAAGTAAGGGTGATTTTGAGACAAACTACAGGTCCTTAGCTAGAGCCCATTCTGAAATACGAAGTCTGAGCTTCCATGTCATCTAACAGGAAGGTGTCTTCTTTCTATGGTGACACTTACTCACTAGCTCACACCACCCACATCACTGCTAGAGAGGACTCTCAGCTCTGCACTGAAGCAGGTTTTCCCCCAAGCATGGACACAAACAAGCCAAGGCGCTAAAACATTCAGAGGGAGAGAACTGACAAAACCTCCATTCAGGCTACATACTGCCAGTCTGCTCTTGCTCACGTGCAAACTCATACCTGGAAGCCCAGATTTCCCCAAATGCCAATGTCAGCCTCTGCCACTTCTGATCCTCCCAACTAATGTGGTGCCTTTGGCTATTTCAGACCACTTCCAATTCCCTCAGGACTCTTGTCATCATGAAGCAGCGAAGTCAAGTAAGGAATCGCTAGCTGGGATTTCCTTTATCTGTCCTCTGACATTAAAGGAGACCAATGCGCTTGATAAGCCCTTAGTCCTGACTCAGGCAACTCAGAAAATGGACCCAGACTTTCAAGGCTTCTGGCACAGCCACTTAGGGGAATCAGGCATCTCAGAAAGGCTGCACTCCACACCCTCATGCCATAACAGGGATTCACCAACATCCCACTAACAGGAGGTGTTTTGTACATTAACGTCTCTAAGCCCCCATTTCTCTCTAGCATACAGCTGTTGGAATGAGGGCTGAGCACTGTATGTCCTCATGTAGCTGGACACAGAACGTGAGGCCCTTGCCAAAGAGAGTCCTGACGGAGCAGGGCTCACCTTCAAGATTTTTTTGGCATGTGTGTTGAGTGAGGAGGTCATGCTGTCCTGGCTCAGCTTTAATTAACAGTTTATTGTGCCAGGAAAATGAAAGATGCTCTACCCACTTAAAGAACATTTAAATTTATTGTACCCACCTCCCTACACTATCAGGCTGATCTGGACAAAGGCACTTCCTAAGTGCAGTTGGAAAGCAAACACCATGGGAGCAGGAGAACATGACATCACAGCCCCACAGCTAAAACACTCTCTTGGAATTTGAGGGGGTGCTGGAAGCAAGATGCAAGGTCTCATTCCTAGAAATATGAAACACCTGAAGAGCATGGAACTACACCTAGGTTCACCCAGCTCTCCTCACTAGGTTATTGCAATAGAACAGCCTGTTGAAAAATCAGGACTGAAGCTTGTAATTCTGGTGAATGATGGCAATAAACTAGGATGTGATGAGTCTTCATCTTTTAAAGGCAGTTCTCTCCACCACTCTATAGTGCTATGGATCTTTACATTATTTTAATGAGATGCCAGGATAAAAACCACTCCAAAAGCATTACTGAATACTATCGTCTCTTCTCTCCCCTGCTTCAGTTTATGTCTCATCATTTTGCCAGTGCAAATCTTCTTATTTGATAATCTCTCTCAAGCCTTCTGAAACAATTTTAGAAACCTGAGTCAAGTGGATGTTAAATTTTGACAAGCTTTTAAGAGGAAGAGTTATGCTTAACAACTGAGCCAAAATGGTTGTCTCAAATATTCTGGTTTTGAAAAGAAGAACAACCTAGATTTTCTTTTGACTTTTTAGCACATCTGTCTTACCTCAAAGACAGCTGCTCCCTTGTTAGTAGTAGCAGAAGCAAAGGGACAAATAAGGCTTGATGTAAACCTTATGACTGATGATTTGCACATTTTTCCACAGTTGCCCAGTGAAATGAATCCCTAACACCAAATGTGTCATTAAAATCATCTCATAGCTCTGAGATTGGCACCTGTACATAAGGAGGCAGCATGGCTGAGAGGCTAAGAAAGCATAAAACTGCCTAGAGCATCTGGTAGAGTATCATTAGTGCTGCATGGCTGTTTAGTGTAGAAGTAGCATCTCAGCTGCATTGTCCTGGTTGAGATCCACAGGGAAGTTTATGAAAAGCCATTTTCACTGAGCATTAAGTTAGTGAAAGCCAAACATACAAATCCCAGAATCCACATGTAAATAAAATGGATATATTTTACTAATGTATGTGCACAAGGGAAGGAAATTGCAAGGGATATCATGACTTCACCAGCTGATAAGGCACATACGCAGTGTTCCTTTCGATGGACTGCTGGGAGTCGTCAGGGCATAGGAACTGCAGGCAGACTGATAAGAGCATCAAAGGAGGCTCTTACCATTTGCATTAATGTAACTGGCTGTAGCACAGGCATGTGGACAGAAATTAATGATGTCAGTAGTTTGTTATTTTCACTCATTGTTCTTCCTTCTCCTCCTGCAATTAGAGCAACTACACACATAATGCGATGCAAAATTATATCGACTGAATTTAGTCTACTAGCCCCAGCAGACAATTTCTGTTGGTATGTTGTCTTTCAACGTGCAGCACAATGCAACATCAGAGGCTTAAGACAGAGAGTGATAAATGGCATGGACCCATTACAAAGAATCATTACCGATTATGCCATCAGCATTGAGCTCTGTTTCTTCCAAAATGAAACATTTCTTTTCTAGAAAGAGAGGCATAGCTATTTCTGTGACAGAGTCCTGTTCAAGTATCCTGTTTGTAAACAGGATAAGAACTTGTCAGGTCTGTTTAAAATCCAGGACTGGACAAAGTCACTCAGGTTTTGCTGGAAGGATGTATTCTGTTGTCTGGGACAGCTCCTGCCTTCTGTCAAGATGCAGGAGCGCTGACAAAGTGGCTTGGCAACCATCTTGTCAGAAGCAACAACAACAAGGAAAGAATAGCACAGCTTAGAAACAAGAGAACAAACTCATACCGCTTCCACCACTGTGACCTTTTCCTCGCAAAGGGAGAGAAAGTTCTGTTATCAGGAAGATATTAGAAAAGACCTTGAAAAAACAGCACTGCTTAGCCAACTGGTGGAGATTGTTCTGTCCTCATTTGAAGTGTTCTGTGGAAGTCCTAATTCTGAGAGCACAGCAAGAAATGCCTAAAAACCAAGCATAACAACTGATAATGAACAAAAGAGTGAGGAAGGGTCTTTAGCTGAAGTCTTGCATTATAAATCTAATTCTACAGTTTTAAACAAAGTGAGTACAAAATACACTGACATTTCAGCCTGAAACAGAACAAAGCATCAAACCATGTATACAGTTGAGTGGTTCATAACTTGAGGACTGCCACTAATTCTCCATATGAGTGCCAGACATGTCCTTCATCTGCTTACACAACAAAAGAGTCATTATATATATGCAGAGTTTACTGAAGCTACGAAGTTAAAAACAAATGGAAAAGCTGGGTGCATTTAAGGATAACAATATTTATCCCCTATGCTTTCATTGACCTTGCATCAAGGACTAGAGCCGGTGCTTTTTCTGGATTTCAAAGGAAAGTGTAAGTACCTGTGTAAGAGCCATCTCACCACATCGCAGCATGGGAAAAGGGTCTCTGTCTGTCCATGCTGGCAGCTCAGGGGTTCCATTTACTGCATTCCTCACCGTTACAAAATGACAGATTGTTAGGAAATAAAATCCAATCATACAGTGAAATGAAGAAAGCTAAAGAAGTGACCTGCCCTAATTAATCTTATGATCAGATCTATTTCAAAAGAGAAGGTTGGTTGGGGTTTTTTTTCCAGCTTGCCTAACTCATGCATTCTTCAACAGCCTCTGTTTTGCAAGTCAAAATTCTTTGGATAAGATTTAGTCAGAATCAGTACTATTTAGCAAGGTGCTATTTACCATTTGTTCTTGCCCTGATAGGTGAGAGGATATCAGGTCCTCAATGAGGTGTTTTTTGGCTACCTTGTTTCCCCTGTCACATTACTTAATTCTGGATTCAAGATAGGGAGAACTAATGCATTTCTCAGTAACTGAAGACCCAAAAGCAAAGCACATTTATGCCTTAAAGACAGGGGTCTCACCAACCCCATCTAAAGAATTCAACCCTGGCAATGAGTTATCAATCCAGAAATATCCCTTTTTCTACATGTGGGATTTACATTAAAAACCAGCTCCTGCTAAAGGAACAAAGCTTTTGCTTCAGAAAGGTTTTATTTGGAGCTGAACTTTAGTGGTCACTACTCAAACATGAAGGGTCAATTCTTACTTCTGTCAAAGCTGTTTAAGGGATGTAAGAAAGTCCTGGTTTCCTATCAAGAGGAAAAGAAAAACAGATGTAAATGCAAGTGGGAATCCAGCCTCCTGAAAGAATCAGCATTTGTTGACTAAAATAATTTCCAAAGTAAAATTCTAGGAGATGGAAACTTTGTCCATGTGTGAAAGATGTGAATGGCATGGTGATAGTAGTGGAAAACACAAGTTTATCCTCTGCTGAAGCCTTGCTGCTTGTTTAGCACAGTCCCTGTGGACTCTGAGAAGCCTGAATTCTTCTTAAAAAAAAAAAAAGGGGGGGGGGGGATTCTTGGTGATTTGAGGTGAAGAAAGAAACATTCAAGAAAACATGATAAAGTAAATATGTAAAAAGGTGAAGAAAGAAACGTTCAAGAAAACATGATAAAGTAAATATGTAAAAGCTCTAGCTTAGCTGGTGTGGCTAGAACTCGGGGATACTTCATCCAGACTCCGCTAACACAACTGATTCTAGAAATCTTAATAAGGGGAGCTAGCAGCCACTAATAGCTGCAATACAAATCTGAATCCAGAAATGATGGACTATTTCCAGCTCTGCCACTGACTGGAAGCAAAAAAAAGTCCGAGTGCCGGGGAAGCACCGTTAGACAGCAGCAGTATGAGTTACCCGGTTTTGTTGCATTAATACATAGACAAGATCTCTTTGTAGATCAATAGGAACAATGCTAGTTTGTCTTCCTGCTTGTCCCCAGAAAGTGGCATCTGCTTTTCCCTACTTTATAAACAATTCTTAAATTTTACAATATGCATCCTCTCAGTTTGTATTACCAAGTAGATGCATGAATACACCACACCCAGAATTAAAAGAGAATGATGTATTCCAGCCCCCTCAAACATCTGGTTTTGTCCAAATGGAACATTAATCCAAATCCTATTTAAACAGCTAGGGAAGCAATATAGAAAAATTCTGGGGAAATATGGATAAAGTTTGTTTTCTTATCTATCCCATTCAGTCACCATCTTCTTCATATGTAAATACAGGTTTGTTTTAAGCTCACCTTTGGTTGAGCCACCATCCTAGTATGTTCTACCCCACACTTCACCAATGCTCTGCTTTCTCCCTCTATCACTTAAAGTCATGATCGAGAATTCTTAGGGCCTTGGTACAAGTAATGTAGTTTCATTATTGTCATCAGTCTTCAGTCTGAATTCTTACGTGCTAAAAAGTTGTCTAAACCCACAAGCTGCCATCAGAGGAAAGCAAACTTTCAGCTGCAGCAACTCTGTTCTGAACAGCTATGGATGGTGAAGTCAAACACTTCTTTCCAGGTAATTGCAACACATCAATCACCTAAAATTGCATGAAGGCAGGCAAGGCATCCTAATTCTGGCTCCTTTTCTCCTTTGCATAGTTCACCCCAGCCTTTCTCTGCATTTTTGCTCCTGACCTACTGAATTTTCACCATTAAATTCAGGAGAAACAACTAAAGCATGATTAAAACCATGGAGAAATATAACTACTGCTTAAGCATTCTTCATTGATGGCAGCACACAGAAGTCCAGTTAAAAACAACTAAATGCACATATAAGCATCACAGGTGGAGTTTGCACTTCCTGCTTTTTCTTCTGAAGAGGAGCAATGCCAGGTGATAAACATGTTTCAGACACTGGTTTTATGCAAATCCTCTGGAGCCAGGAACTGCCTGCCAGGAGCTCAGTCTCATCTGCAGAGCTGTTCCAGTTTCTGGTTCTCAGGTAGCAGCCCTGCATACACTGAATGAAGAGCCTCCGTACGCACCAGCTCTATAGAAATTCAACGGAAATAAATGTGGTTTCCTATAGATTTACAGTTTGATTCTCTGAGATTTAATGAAGTTGTGGATTCATGCTTCCTTTGCAGTTGGGATATTTATAAAAAACCTCTTTCTTTTCTAGGATTCTCCAAAAAGGGCAGAGGTTAATCTTTCAGTGTTATGATCTCTCTGAAAGGGCACTTATGAATTGTCCTCCACCCGCCTGACTTCATGAGACTTCATCTGAAATCTCTGGTGGAGTTTTTTTGGTTGGAAACAGTGAACACGTTTGAAAGTTATGGTGAGGAAAGAAAAAAGGAAGAGAAAAAGATTATTTGAGCCTAATTTTCTTTGGAAGCCAGGCCAAGAATGGTACAAAACTATTCATATTACCATTTTATACTTTAGATCACCTGCAGCTCTGTAAGCTGGTCCTCTGAAGTCCAAGAGTATCCTTTAAGAATGCCCTAGAAATCCATGCTGTCTTGCATTTCTTTCAGCATCCTTTTTCATATATGCTAATTAGAGTGGAAATGATTAGAACAAAATTAATTTACCCATCTGTATTTGTTGTTCAAGCTTTCCCCAAATGCTGAGAAGTCAATATATCAAAGAGCTACTTCTAGCTTGTCATAGAAGTTGTGAAGAAATACAGGGCACTTGACTGGTTACTCCTGTCCCTACTGAACTTATGGCTTTAAGGATCAAACTCTCAGAAAGGGTGACTGTCACTGACTGTAAATAGTAATTGCTTCCAACAGCCCATGTGACAATGCATACATCGCTTTACCTAAAGCATGTTGCCCAGACCAGCTGCAGACTAACAGAAAACCCCAACTGTTTAACAAATCCAAAAAACTTGGAACTTTAAAAAAAATAAGGACCATATCTGTGCCTGCAGTGTTTATCACAATGGTATTTCTCTCTCCTCTGGAATGGCTTGTTTGACGTGCCCTCTTATGAGATCAGATGTCTGCTGGGTCAGCCAGACACTAGCCTGGTGGGGTGACACAGGGAGGGAACTGGGTGACCGAAGAGCTCTGTAACTTCTAGATTACCGCAGTTCCTGACAGAAAGCAGGTCTGGCTAACCTCGGCTTCAAATATCTACTCCTCTTCTGGGACAAGATCAACAGATATTTGGCAGTGATGACAACCAGTTAGGATTTTATTTCTAGCCTTACAGATAGAAGCCAGAGGAAATGTTCATTCCTGCGACAGCTCAGGTTCAAGGAGAGGCTTACTGCATCACTGCTACTACTGACGTCCTTACAGTTCTTCCTAAGGTTTTGTCATCTACGCATTGGATAGGTATATTTCTTCTGCTAAACAGTGAGTAGAAGCAGACCCAGGAAAAAATGTACCTACAAAACCTCACTCGATGCATTCTTTCATTTGACAGTAAATCCTTTACAACTGCACTAGGATATACATCATTTTTGTCTCTCCTGCTTGACCACATATTGGGAAAACACATTCTAGATGCTGTTTGCTTCTGAGATTGTTGTAGGAAACAGAAGCAAAAGCCAACCTGCAAGATGCAGAACATTGTTATTATTATTACTGTTATTACCATTTCTCTTCCTGCAGTTGCAGAAGGAAACACGACTGGTTGGATGTCACTTGTTCTCAGCAAAGCCACTTTGGCTGTTACTCATCTCTGCATTATGTCCCAGTTGCTTGCACACTGTGCTATTATTTCTTTCAGATTTTTCCAGGAACTGAAGTGCAGTTTGATGGATCTGCAATTCTCCAACACTTCTCCCCGCCTCCCCTTTTTTAAAAGGCAGGCATTATGTCTGATACTATCCATTTTTCCACTACCTCAAAGACCTCTCAAATATAACCAGTACAGTAACAAGGACGTTTCAGCTACTTCTTTAAGTGTTCTAGCAGGCCTTCTCCTGACAGCAAATGGGGCTTTTAAGAAAATGGCTCCTACCAACACTGCGAGAAGCACCCATGCTCCAATGCCTGTGCACAGGTTGTCAATCCAGGGCAGTTTTCTGGCAGTTTCATCAATCTCTTCTCTCATCACATGAGAGAGTCACCAAAGGTTTGAATGTAACACAAGGTCACGTAGTTGCTCCTGAAACAAAAGCTCTGAAAATCTAATAGCCTGGAATAAAAGCCTTGCTAGCATCCTGATGTGGTGCATTTAGCTCTACCGCGCTCACGAAAAGCAGTGTATCTTCCCTAGAATGGATGAAACTACATTACTATGAGTACACTTGAAACATTTTATTTATGTACAAAACCATGAGCCTGTCTGTAAAAAGTACCACATACTGTCACACAATGGAATACAAGCTAAGAGCCATGTTGATATAAGCCATCATCATACTTAAAAATAAATACTCATCTGATAGACATCCCAGGTATAAGCCAAGCCTAACATGCCTCACAGCCAAAAGCAACATTTAAATCATTTGTTTAGATGGATTGCTTTTTTCTTTTAACTGTGACCATAGACCCCCACAATTTTCTTAACACTTCCATTTAAAATGGATGTACACATTCTGCGTCCAGTTTCATATCTATAAAAGAACAAAATAAGACTTCTCAAACTGATTGCAGTGAGATACTTACAGAGAATTTACACCTAATCTTGATGTTAGCATAACAGCAACATGCCAACTATAATATTTAGGAACTACTCCTCCTCCAGCAGAGGAAGTTTAAAAATATTTATCTCCAAGAGTTCGTGAAGTTCTGTACATCCACTCGTGAGTTTGTCCTAGGGGGTAGAATTAGGAGAAAATGAAAATATGAATTGTTTTGCACACAACTTATCCTGGGCTCAACTAGAACACCTTAGGTTGACAACCACCTAGCTGCTTTCCCTGGTAACCTAAACAACAACCAAAGTTTGAGGAAGAGTGCCTAGTACAAAACCATTAGCACAAACAAGGACCTATTTTGAAAGACCTGCAAAAAATCACTGAAAAGGAGACATTGGTATTGTAGCAAATCTGATGCTGCTCTGGCTCTTAGGCAGCCTTGCCTTGGTGAGCTATGGAAAAGAAATCTTGGAAAAACAAGTAGGCTTAAAATCCCTCCACAGTTCCCTTGGAAGCAACAGCTTTTCTCAAAGGGCTAAAAAGAATTGGATGGCCACTGACTCAAATTATTAAATTATGACTTATGATTATGACATATGACTATGCTTTAAAGAGTACATACAGATGCCTGGTTCAGAAAGTTTTCCATGCTTTGGAGCAAGTGCCTAAATGCATCCCCTTAATTAGGTATTTAAATACAGAAAACTCCATAAGCTTCTTCTCAACATGTTATTGCTTGTTTGCATCATCCTGTAACTTTCCGTGTACAAGGAACCCATAAGGCCTACGTCCAGGCTTCTGATTCTGTTCTGTGGAGCAAACGTGTAAGTACCCAAAACTTTGTCCAACCTAATCCTTAGGCATCAAACCAGCTTTCACCTTTGCATCATTCTTTTTCCTGAAAAAGATGCAACTGTATTAAAATACCTTGCTTTTCGGACAGATTCTGATATTTGAGAGATTTCTGTGACAGTTACTTCTATTATTCTAATATTTCTTAATTTATTTTGCATACTTTGTGTTTAAAATATTCCCATTCATGGTCCTAAGAACCTCAGTAGTTAAAACATCACAATCCACAGCAACAGCATTTGCATAGGCAATTAAATACATTAGACACTATCCAAAGTCTGTAAATTCAGACAATCCTTTGCTCCTGATAGAGTCACCCTGATCTTTTGAAAAAGCCCTTATTAAATAGCTACTTTTAGGTGAAGGTCACAAAGGTCAACTTCTTTCAGCAGTGATTATTATAGAAAGGACAATTAAGGTGGACTTATATCCATGGGCAACCGCTAAGAGATAGAGCCAAACCCAGGAGCTCTAAACTGGGAAACGGCACCTATGGTATTCAGCAGAGCTCCAAATTTCCATCTCCATTCCAGCCTACCGCTCCTTGGGGAAAACTAATGAGCCTCAGAAATAGTAAAGGGTGGGAACTGTCAACAGGAACTATTCTGCTCTGCAGGCTAGCCCAATTTCCTACAAAGGCAATGGAAAGATTCCTAATGGTTTCAAGAGGGAACTAGATCACATTTGCATAATGCATCCATGTAAGTCTGAAATAACTCCCCGGCTGTTTACTTCCTTGGCCCATGCGACACGCACACTGGCTTAGGAGAATAAAAACTGTTGCACATATCTGCACAGGCCCTCTCCGGGGAATGCTTTCTGCAAGTGTATCAGTTTCAGGGAACTTTAATAAGTAGCCTCGCAGCTGCCTGTACCCTATACAATGGTATTCAGATCAGGCTTTATGCCCATAGAAAAGGTTTCTTCTGGTGGCTGATCCCTCTGTTTGATATATCAAAAACTGTACTGATACCAGGGACTCCCATCCTTTTGGTATTTTTTTTTTTAGGCTGATAAAAGTTAGTCATTGTTTATTTATTTCCTGGTGTGTGTTTTTACCCTATAACAAAGGTCACTGAGCCACACAACAACATTGATAAATATAGTTCAAAATGTCTTTTTTCTTTTTTTTTTTTCTTTTTTTTTGACACAGGAGATGAGGAAGGGAATAAAAAAAAAAAAAAGAAAAGAAACTCTAAATGGTAAGGTCTCTACTAATGAGCTTGTTACTACCTTTGTTACAAGTCTAAGAGTGAACAGGCCATCCCGTAAATCAGGGAATCGTAGGTACTTCCCTATCCCTTCACTGACAGTGGTGAAACGCTGCCAGCTAAAATTTCATTCTCAATTACGCCTTCAGAGGATTGTTGCCTCCTGACGCCTAGACGCAATGGTGTGGCTGGTGGAGATACACAGACATCTGACAGCAGAATGGTAACTGGGTATAAGTCACCAACAGTAAAGAAATTAAATATAAATTGCGTCCAGAAATTCTAAAGAAACTTGCCTCTTGTCTGAGAATACTTTTCAATTAATTTACCCTTTAAGGTAAATTAACAGTGTCTCAAAACAGTCGATATTGTTCTTTGATTACAAACATGGAAAATAAATTTGGAAATAAAGTGAAAAAGGGGGACGGAACTCAGTCAATGTCACGGCCACCGATAGAATATCCTCATCCAACTTCCCTCCTAGTTCTCTGTAAAGCAAATTGACTGAAAGGAAGGTACATAGACTTCACAACACATTGATGAAATCCCTAACGTTTATCAAAAACGGCTTTTAGGAAATTCCTATGCAGTAAGGGTTAGGTTACAGAAATTCATCTCATTTCTCTGGAAAAGCTAACACTACCTCAAATATTCAACTAAGAGCATTGGCATAAGATGGAAAAATTGTGCTGCAAACTCTGATGGACTTAACTTTTTTCACAATTGGAAGATTAATTAAAGAAGAAAATATTTAAGAGAGACAAAAATTCAAAAATCTTTAATTAAAAGCAGCCAAATTGAATGCAAAACAAAAGTAAATTTGACACACAAAGAAAGCAGCAACGGAGTACAAGAGCATTTTCAGTTTACCTCAGCTAAAAATATTTTTAAAAGCTATTTTATTTTTTAAACATTCAAACCTTACTCCTTATCTAAAAGTATTGTTCTCCAGACACATGTTTTCATGTTTCCCATGACTTGTAAAAGCTAAACAAGTTAATGAAAGGTAAACAGCTTTAATTGTAGCTTTCAAGCACATGTTCAGGGACTCGGAGACTCTCATATTATTTCACTAGTACAATGCTGTTAACTTATGTGTGCTAGTATCTAGCACCAGCTGCTGCAGCAGTCTAGCTGCCTTTTACAAGATGCCAACATTTTATGTTCTTCAAAGTTCATACTTTTCTAAACTCACCAGGACCATTACTACCAGTGCCAGGGTACCATAAAATCAAATGGACTCTTCTCCCAAATGTAGTGGGACTAATAGGGAAAAGATTTTACAATTTTCCTCATTTTTACAGATAGGGATCTCTAAGCAATGATGCACCCAATGTACATCAGTGCCTTAGTAACAGCCAGCACAAAAGACACTGTCTCATTCCACATCCCTGTCCATTGTAAGCCACAGTTCCTCCTTCCAGGTCTGTAAACCACAACTATTTGAATAAATCATCCAGTGTCTTCCCTAGTCCTTAGGACTCTACATACCTTCTAATTGTCGAGAGGTGAATCCAGTAATGCCAAAAGATGGTGGCTAGGAGTATCAGCAAAACACACTGGGACAGAGCAGGGAGTGAGGAAAAATTGACAATAAAAGCAGAGAAGACGACGACTAGGCAAAAAATCTGGTTATAGGGAAAGAGTCAGAGCTACTGGAAGCAACAACAACAAAAATACAGTGATGGGACACAGCACAGACACTCCCTTCCCCCTATATGCAGCAATAGCTTGGCAAAGAAGCTGAAAGAATGGACCACTCTCTTGGACAGAGGGGTGGTAAAACCAGCAGAGAAGTACAGCAAAAAGTTAACTGAATCAAAAGAGAAAGTGGTGGCAACTCAGTCAAGAAAACAACATGGGATCTGTCAGTGGACTTGCAGACAGTTGTTGGTTGCAGTTGAAAAGGCTTTGCCAAAGGCTATGAAGCTTATTTCTTCTTTGCAGTGATAATCTTGGTGAAGATGGCAGTTCAAGTACCTGACCACCACTGTTCTTTAAATAGCAAGGGATTGCAAAGCATGGCCATTGGTTTTGATGGGGTTATCCCAGAGCTTAACCAGCCCTCTGTCAATGCTGTGAACTGCAGGCTGTGACTCCCTGAGGCACGGGGAGCTGAAGTCAGAACAAGCCCATTCCCTTTCTGTCTACTTGCAGATGTCTCCTGGTAGAGATAACTCAAGTAGGGGCTGCTTTGCCGGAATCTCCAAGGAGCACTATCCGAGAGGGCTGGGAGGCAGGGGGAGGGGTGCTCTGCCAGCTAAGCAATGGCCTTTCTCTCCTAATTACACTTTTTTGCCAAGATGTAATTAGTTTGCCTGCTTTGTCTTCTGCTTGACAGCTTGCTGATCTCACAGTTACCACCCTGCATGCTGACCTGGCAGGAGCTCCTCTCCGGCACTTCCTGGCATAGGGGTATTTTTAGTTAAAGTCCTTCTAAACTAGACAGACTTCATTGAATCAGCAAAACTACTCCTGTGATTCCTACTTCTATAACTGCCTTATATTTGGTTATAAAAATCCACCCAGCCCTTCTTCCCACACCTACACAAAGGAATTTGTTCCAGCTATGCAGGGAATAGAAGCTTTAAGTACATATTAGCAGCATCATCCCAGACCTTCTGAAGTCAATGAACTATTAAGTTAAGCAGTCATGAAATCACAGAATTTCTGAGGCTGGAGTAGACCTCCAAGATCATCAAGTCCAGCCTATGACCCAACACCATGACATCAGCTAGTCACTGCATCAGGACCCAAGTATTTAATCACTAAATAACTGAAATGAACCAACTGTCTAAGTACAGCAGTGCGCGATGTACGAGTTAATACCAGGTGAGCTGCTGCAGCACATAGAGTGAGAGTCTGTTACAAAAAGTACTTTAGTCTTCTGAGAATTTGTATTTAAATATTTGCTCTCTGATGGCAATCCAGGTTATGCAGGGTCATGATCAGAGTTATCCAGCTTTATGTATTTCCATGACAGATCAGACAAATCAGTTCAATAATGCTACAGGTCAAGAAGGAATTTTTACTGTGGACAGACTCTCCAAGATGAGACCCCCTCAGAGCCCTGAGCTACATGGACTTGCTCCAGCTAGAAAGCAGCCCTTGCAATTTACTCCATCAGTATAACACTGAATTCCTGAAGGAGGTCTCCCTTTTTCACTGATGTAATATGTGCATCTGGTGCCACTCCAGCTTTGTAATAGAAACTAGGGTCTCTCTAGAAAAACATTTACAAAGTGCTCAAAACAGGTTTCTGTCACCTTGCAAAGGGGTATGGAGTTCCCAAAAGACTCCAGGGATGTAGCTAAGACCACTGATTTTCTCTCTGCAGCTGCTCCTTGCAGGAATGGTGCTAGTTTGCTCCTGCCAGAGTAACTTCCCTCCCTAAATCTGGTAGCTGACAGCACAGGCACCTCAGAAGCCCTTTGCTTACCAGCTTCTCCCCACACGTCTTACATCACTGATTCTTTAAGGCTGATTTAGGTTGATTCATTTGCTTCAGAAAGATCAAGCACGGAAGTTTCATCCAGAGTTCACTTGAGCCTCCTCCAAGGACTGGCAGGCTTGTATAAAAACAGTGGACAGATCAATGAAAGTGGGCATGGTGGGCTTCTGAATGCATGGTTAGGGGGAAAAAAAAATACCTACAAATAAAGGGAACCGTCATTCTAGTCTGTGCAGAATCACAGATGTTCCTTGGTGTTCTCAGTGCCCCTCCTCTAGAGGACCTTTGGTCCATCATAGTCATGAAAGCCTGAATCCTTCATTCCTGCAGCCAGAGCCCTGGACAATATGTTGGTGTTGCTCTCCAAATCACCACCCTGCCTCCATCAGAAATAATGTGCATCCCCAGATGGCCCAAAATGGAGCTGACATTTCGGACATCCAAAAGGTCTTCCTCTCTGTCATTATCCTGTATCACCTGAGACTGTCCCTGGAGTTGGGGGCAGAAGTACTTTAGGTACATCCTCTTCATCAGCCTGCTGGCCAACTGGCCACCAACTGTAAATGGTTTACTTTACACTCCCCACACCAGGTGAGACTATGGACAGACACATCCCTGGGGCCTGGCTTGCACAAGTGGAAATCTGAAAAGTGCATTATCTTTGCGACCTTGCCAGATCTCTAGGCCACATGGTATTAACACAGACGATAAAGCTAAGGTGAAGAAGAGAGATACTATGCCCAGCCTTGCCAACCTAACAAATGTGCCATGCCCCAAACCAGCCTTTGCTGGAATTTCCGTGCCTGTACCAGTGCAGCAGGTGTGTTCCTATCTGGGGATGTTTGATTATCCCACGCTAAGGATTTTTAAAGCCTCTGGGAGCTAGAGTTAAACCCAGTTACCACCAGTTCCTACTCTTTCAGAAATATGCCTACAGAAAAGCAAGTCTGAACCTTTTGGTGGGTTTAAAATATCTATCAACCAACTTGAGTGAAGCAGAGCTGCTCTGGGGAGTGTTCCTGGCAGGGCTGAGTGAGAAGGCACAGGTTTGCATTTGTACTTTCAACTTCTCTGTTGTAGGCACGATGCTGCAGGAACCATGCCGATCGTTGTGTGCAGATAAGTCCAGACAGCTTTACTCTTCCGGGCCCCAGCGCTTCTCCTTAAAGGGGAAATCTCAACCCTTTTACTCTGAACCTTCCCACTTGCTGGCAGACTGTTTCTCACCAGAGGGCATGCATTTTCTTGGATACATAATTTCCCAGATATTCTTGATAGTGGTAACTGCCTGTCTAGGATTCAGATGGATTTCTTTCAGCCCCTGGAACCATATGCTGCGAATACATGGCATGATAGAAAATGGGAACATAAAGGCATGTGGTGTGACAGCTCCAACCCTGAGATATAACTTAAGAGATTGCAGTGGGACATCACACAATGATAAAGCCATCTTGGGGATTAAAATGGAGCCCACGTAGCATTGGCCAACAAATCAGAGCAGACTGAACAGACTGAGCAGTTAGCACTGCAAATGCCAGAACTCACAGAGGCTGGTTTCCTCCACCCTTGCATCTCATGGCAGACCCACTTGCTCCAGCTGAAGCTTTTCTGCGGTTTTGGCACTTACTAAATTTTTGCCTGAGTTGATGCCCCAACCTTTGTTCAGGGGAGCATTGACACTGCAGCCTTGTGCCTCCAGCTGGTTGCTCTGCTACACTGCTGCGCTGAGTCCCCATGTTGACACCAAAGCCCTGGAGCCTGCACCAGAGGATAGCAGCCACACGGTACCATCCGAGGGGGGAAGGGAAAGACACTTTTCAAAGAAATAATCTGAACAGACCAATGTGAGCACCATAGCCTGAGTTAACTTTAGATTTCAAGTGGAAGAGTTGCTGGCGACTTGCCCAGATTCCCTGGCCTGCTGCCTGCCAAGTCCTCAGAGACTATTTTTATCATTATTTATTTATTAAAATTAACTGTCTTGGGGCTGGACCGCAGACAGACGGAATCTAAAAATGCAGACACTCAATGGAAAGCTAGCTGGGAGGTAGAGGTTAATTATAATATCTGGTCCTGTCCTACTCAAGAGAAAACAAAACAAAACACCACCAACTTCTAAGAGTTTGTGGCTTAACAGGCTTAAATTCTTGCAATTCCTCTAGGCACCACAGTGCCTAGAAAGAGAAGGTGCTGGCTCACCTGGCAGGTACATGTGCCACTTCCACACAAACTGACAGCCTGGGCAACAGCACATGAATTTGGAGAAAGGTCACGGACTAGCAAGAGCAAGAAAACAATGCCATGAAAGCTGACAATCCACTGTATCAATACCAGGCACGAGACCACTTCTAAGGAGCTGAAGTTACCTGAATCAGTAACTGATTCTCCACTACAAATAAATTTTATCTGCTGGGATCCTCTATAAGAAAGGCACTCTGCTTCTTATTTTTGGCTGCCTGAGACCACCAAATTATACCACACAGGCTGCTCGTAAATGAGCACTCAGTCCAGCTTCTGTTACCAGATAAAGTGTTTTGCTAGTGCCTTGCAAATCTAAAGAGAATACCTTTCAGTCCTTCTCAACCTGTGCTGGAACCAAAGCAAAGAGGCCCGTATTAAGCCCAAACCACACTCTGCTGTTTGGGGAATGCAAATGCAGCCAAAGCCACAAACAAAATGGATTGTTCCAAAATGCGTTTCCAGATGGATCATGATGAATGAAATACAGAACACCTACAAAGAGATTTCCATCTTCAAAAGGAACCAATGCATTTGATCTCCCTGAAAAGTGGGAATGGGAAACTATGGCAAATAACACTAATTCTTTCTACAACAGAAATACTTCACACTCAGATGAATGTTTTCCACCCACAGACCGTAAAGGACTTTTTTCTAAAAGCAAGTACTATTCTGGTTTCACTCAGCATAGCAGAAGCAAAGCATGTAAACCACTTGCTCAGGGTCACACACTACAATACAGTATTGTCAGCTCTTTGACCTTGCTTTTCTAGTGCTTACCTTGCCCCATTGTTCTGCCTGGCCAACGTGTTGATAGACAACAGGCTTTCTATTCCAACAGAGCCCTGTAAATCACAGCTACCAGTCTGCCCACATCATGTCTGAGTTTAACTGAATCAGGAGCTGGTGACTGTTGCTAGCATAACACTGATGCAGGAAACCTCATTGTATTCGCACGTTAACAGCATGAGCCTTGCAAGCATGACACAGCACACCGCTGAGTGCCGCGCAGAAAGCAGAGATTCACTTTTGATGCGACTGGACAGCCACTCTGCCACGGGACTGGAGCGTGCATCTCAGCAGTTCACATGGCTCCCATGACTCTGCATAACCCCTTGGTAGGACATTTCCTTTGGTGTCTGTGGGATTTCTGGATGCAAAGGGATTCACAGGTGCAATGATGCTTAAGCACGCTCCGAAAAAGCCAGGATTTGTGGGGATTATCTGACAAATTTGAGGTCTCTCCTTTTTGTACTGACCCAGGCGTCTCCTTAGGCAGGTCAAAATCACAGCCCAAATCACAATGCTATCAGTACAAGATTTTAGCAACACCTAACAGACTGTATACAACTATCCCACTAAAGAAAATTTTATTTGTAGTCCAAGCCTCACATCCTATCAAACATAAACCACAAAATCTTCCTTTCTCCCATTTAGAAGAACACTTTAGCTAGGAAGGCCATTTCCATGAGATGAATTCACACATTTCAAAATGTAAATATAGCAGGGCAGGAAAATAAAAAGGACTGTTTGACTGCTAATGAATCACCCTTGCTGAAAGTTTCCTTTGGGGCATTCTGCCATCTGAGTCACTCTGCTCTGCATGTTTTTTAGCTTGACTTTCTCCTGGCTTCATTCACCTGACATACATGTCTCTTTAGGTTGGAGGGATTTATACCTGTGCTTTTGTAATTCTACGTGTCATTAGATGGGTAATGGATGCTTAGATGGCTATATTTTATGCTCACTGCAAGGGCAATGACTAAGGGTAGAAAAGCATCCTTTAAAATATCATTTTTCTTTCAAGAGTAGTCTTGATACAGTCAGAACAGCACTTGTGTGTCACTCATCTTCAGGAGAACTTTGATAAACATTAACTAGCTGCTCCTAATATCACTTGCAGTGTGTGGTCTCTATAAACATGCATTAATTTCCTCATCAGTTTAACAAAGATGAGATTGATAAATTGAAATGAGTTGCTAGAGACCAGAAATTAATTTAAAGACATGCATCAGGACTTGGACCCTCTCAAGCCCTAAAATCTGTCCTGTCTGTTAACTGTGACAATGTTAACTGCTTTCTCTTCTTTCATTCTGATGCAGTTTAGGTCAGATCCCATTCATTAGAAGCATTAAACCAGAAATAACCACCTCAAGAGCTGTGTTCTGGCTAGTTTGCCCATACGAGGGCAAAACTAGGCCATACTCTAACCCTAACCCATACACAATTTCACCCACACAAGCAATAAGAAGCATGTTATGTATCCTGCCTTCCCCTGTACCATCTACAATTGTCCTCCTCCCCCCTTCCCCAAGGAATTTCAAATCCAGCCAGTTCCTAGATTTCCACATGTCACAAAAGTACTTGTGCTGCATCAGCAAATACTTCCTTTGGTGACCATGCAGGTTTTAGTGTGCATTAAACCAAGCCGGGAGATTTATCTTCTGGTGAGGAGAAATCACATCTGATACAGCACATCCCTTATTAGTGCTTCCTCCAGAAAACTGCCTCAGAGTTCCCCATCTTAATGAACTGTCACTCCTTCATCCTCAGCATCTCTCTCTTTCCCTCCACCTAGCTCCGGCAGCTTCCACCTCTTTCTTTTGGAAAAGGCCTCAATAGGTAAAACACAACTTCAATAAAAGCATGAGAAGAAAGCTGCATGAATCCTACCCTATGCAAAGCCACAAAACCCCACAGTCTGGATTTGCTTATAACACAAGATCCTATCCCCTCTAAGTAGCACTTCCTCACTTAACTGATGACCTGTGCCACTGGACAAGGCATGCAGAAAGAAAAGGATTCTGCGGATTGCTCCGCTTCGCCTGCTGAAGGTTTCCTGACAAGACCAGACACTGTAAAACAATCTGCAAAGAGAAACTGAAATGCACCCTCTCAGCTGTTGAGCCTGACTCACTCGGAGCCACACTAACATCCAGCGTGGGTGCAGCTGAAGTGACGCACCAGCCTTATGTATTCATGGGTCTGCCTGCTTCTAGCAATTTTGCATGTGCAAGAGGGCACTGTCACCGCGCTGAAGGAAGCTTGTGATCTACAGTTAACTTTACCCAATTCCACAAGCTTGGAGCCAGGAAGAAGTAGTGGTGGCAGCAACACAGAGACAAGGCACAGGGGCCTGCCAGCAGTTTGTGTTCGATGGAAACTGACCCTTGGGATGATAAAGCTTGATAGCTGTCTGCTGTGTTTACAGTTATACAGCAGATGGTTCCTTTAAAACAGAAAGGCTCAAGAACAAAACAGGAGGTAGTCCTACCACTGAGTTGTTTGCTGAAAGTTTCCTATGATTTTTCCATTGTCAGTCCCAGCTGAGAGATGTTTGTTATAGAGAAGTCACACGTGAAAAAGAGGACAAGCACGTGCGTGCCAGAAAGCTTCAGTAAGTGTTATTCCCAACATAAGACCCAAGGCAAGACATTCTGCATCTCATCTTCAGAGTACCAGTCTGTCTTTGTTTCTTCCACCTAGCCCCTTGTTCTCTCCTTCCTCCACCCTCTTCTTTGAAGCCTCCTTCAGATACTTTAGAGCAATCACTGCTCGCTCAGCCTGGTGCCACATACCCACTGCCCCCTCCCAAGGCAGCAGCAAGGCTTGGGCGTACTTGGCCTGCTTTGGTGCCCCATCCCTTTGCCACAGCCAAGGCTCTGTGCTTCACCACATCCTACACTGCACATTATCAGACTGCTAATTCAGCTAGCTCATGAGATTTTGCTCAACAGGCACCAGATAACACTCCACAATTTGTTTTAATTGCAACTTCTTTGTAATGTTTTCCTTTGTTCGAGGGAAAGAAGAAAATTAAAGAATTGGTTGATCTGGTCTATACCATAATACTGGTCCAGATCTAAAGCAATCCTTGCTTTCCAAAGAACAGAAACAACTTTACTGTGAAAAATAACAATGCCAGTTATGTCTCACAGCTTCCTCTCCTCAGGTCCATGCACCATGCTACTGATCTTGCTGGTTTCTCCTCCAGTCTGCTGTCCCTACCACCTCAATACAGGCCCACAAACCTCCTCCATCTCACACACAATGCTTGCCGTCTCCTTACACACATGCTCTCCTTCACAGACTATGTTCAGTTTGACCCTCCCCAGAGTCCAACAGACCTAACTCCATCATCCCATATAGTATCTCACTTCTCAACAGTGAGCTGCCACTGCATTCTGTTGCCAGAGGAAAACAAAGAGGCAGGACGGCGAGCACAGAATTCAACAAGGAAGCTGTAGCCCAGCCATCAGCATCTCTAAGTGCTTGCCCTTCACCTGCAGAGCACAGACCATGCCCTTCCTCTTCAGGCCAACACACAAAGCATTTTCAACAGTAACGTCTTCCCTTTGCTATCTGAATATTCCAATTCAAAGCTGTATTCCCATTGAAAATGTTTCTGTGCTTTAACAAAACACAACAGACACTTAGCCTCTGAGTCTACTCTATTTTCTTTCATTTCTAGTAGAAGTCTGCTGTTCAAAATTTAGTCAAAGGCACTGTGAGATCCTTTCTGCTCTGCTGCACCAATTCCCACTGCTGATCACAGAAGTAATCAGCGTGCTGTGGTTTGCAAGATTGGTCGGGCAGCCCATGCCTATTCAAGTGTGGCTACATCCAGAAGCCTGACTGAACTGTAGGAAATACAGAAGCCCACAAGCTTATTATTTATTCTGTAGAAGTGACTGGAGGCAAGAGGAGGCAGTTGCACCATTTAGTCAATGGAAAATGCTCTTTAGCAAGATTTTAAACACCTACATCCAGAAGACGCACTTGGAAGCTTTCAGATGCCTGAAGCATCCCATGCTGAGTGCTCAGGCACTACTGGAAAGAGGGGGTTTGAAAACTTTGTTTCACAGGCTAACCAGCAGTCCAAGACAATGCAAGAAGGTTTTACTCTTTCCTCAGACCTCTCCTCCCATCCTCAAGGCTGGAAGCCAGGGACCTCAGGAATCTATAAACATTCTCCTTGTCCTGCAAAGTAGATGGGTCAAACCAGCTGTCTCATAGGTTCACTGTGACTATATGGGATGCTGCACAACATACCAAAACCCACTTTCAACTGTCACCATGTCCCCACCATGATCAAGACAGACATTCTCTTGGCACACTCATGCAATAGGATCAGATCACTGTCCTCATCACATTCCTCAAACATCTCAGCATGGAGAGGAATTCTACTGGCTCAAGAGGGTGATCAAATAAACAAAACCTTGGATCAGACACACGATCACTGTAGAGGGCTAGAATACAGTCTCCCAGACTAAAAGCAAGGAAATGCTCATGAACACTGCTGTTTGAAAAAAATCTCACTCTTCCATATGCTTTTCTCTTAGAACAAGTTATTATTCTGGTCAAAAAAAAAAAAAAAAAGTGGTTTTAAAAAAAGCTAAGATCCAACAAAGCCCAGCCACCATTTTCTACACCACAGGTTCATAGAACCCTTTAAGGCAGATGCTAACATACAGCTGTGCACGCAACAGCCACAGAGATGCTGTGAACAAGAAGCAGTTCAGAGCACGGTTATGGAAAGAGGTGCTAGTGCAGCTTCCTCAGCCACTGCTGACAATGCTGCTTTGTTCTTCCATAAAGCCGTTTTTGTTTAGGGCCCTCGTTGGAAATTGCATGACGACACAGGTGCAAAGCGCCAGCACAGACACATGTGCTCCTCCAGGATTGTTTTCACCACAGCTAATATTCCACCACCCAAGATCTCCTCGACCACAGCCTGTTCCTTATATTCATTACTTCATGGGCAGAGACATACAGTCCTGTCCACACACGGTTTCTGTCTGCCTGTCCCCGCTGTTCCCAAAAGTCACCAAACGCTTCTGTGGCAGCTGCTTTTTGTAAATTTTGGAGCTGGCTTTGAAGGCAGCTGCAGTGGTGGGTCTTGTCCACCCTTTGTGAACTCCATCCACCTCTGTAAATCACAGGAGCTAGTAGTGAGTGGTCCTGATGACACAAAAAGCAAGGCTCAATGCACACTTCTGTTACAGAAACTTTTAGCAGCATTAACAGTGTAGGACCTCAGCACCAGAAAGTTAGGAAACACTCGAGTATTAATGACAGCTAAGTAAAACCTTGTCCATTTCCTCAGCAAAGCAACACTTGACCCACTGGAAAGCAACACCTTGATTGTTGCTCTGTGCAAACCCTAAATAAAAAGAAAGAAAAACTGACCTATGTTTGAACTGTCTCAATAATCAGTGGTGCATAAGAAAAATACTCTCAAAGTAACACCATTAACCCAGTGCATCATCTTCAGCGGAGGCGTTCTCTAAGACAGTTTTTCTTTCACAGGGACTAATGCTGAACATTTTCTTCTTGAATCCACTCAAATTAAAGCTGGTTACTCCATACTTCTCTCCAGAGCAATCATGCCCCGTGAGAAAAACAGCTTCCACCTCAAAAATATATATCATGAACTACAAGCTTCCTATTGAGACACATATTAGGAGACACTGTAAAGATATTACTTGTCAGGCATTCAAAAAACCAAACCTAGATGGGTGGTCCATACTGCAAAGTGCTCTGCTGCAATATGGAAAGCCACATAAGGAAGCCTGCACCAAAATTTGTCATCAAACTAACACACCCCACCTAAACTTCCACGTTCTCCTCTTAATATCAGTGACTTTTGAAGTCTCTTCTAATACTCTCATCCCTCACTTTTCCTATAGTCATTAAGTATTCACTGCAGGTTTGTTTTGCCAGACCTTTTCTACTCAGTCTCATTTTAAAAATCTTTTGGAACAGTTAATATTCTGATTACAACATGTATCTCCATATAATGGACCTTATACACATGCCATCTGCACTCCAGCATATACACGCTCCAGACAGTTGCCGTTGGTCACAAATAAACACTGGATACCATGGATATTTTAAGGCCCATGTCACCATGATACCTAAATCAAAAAGACGAATAACAGAATTGCTCTGCAATCTCCCACCAGCATGTTCCTTTGCCACGCGATGCCACTTACAGTGCAACAACAGCAACAAGAGAAACCAGCCCAACGTTCTGCTTAAAAGAGGTCAGAAATTGAACGTGACAATGCACATTAGGGAGAGATGGTGCTGGAGGTCTGCAAGGCCCAACTGCTGCACGTTGGGCAAGTCACAGCCTGATTTTCTAGAAATCGGTATCGTTTCTTCTGCAGCACTGGTAGCAGGAGCAGGCAGGTGGGCCAGGCCATGCAGCAGAAGAGGCAGAATGCCAAGGTAAGCCTGAAGCAAATTAAGTGTCAGAAGGCAGCAGGTTCCTTTGAGACTGCTTGGTTGCTCTTTTGGCAGAGGAGGAAAGCAAGCCATTAAAGAGGCAGAATAGACCCGTGTTGACTTCATTTGCAGCACTAATTGCCATGCACGTGCACTAATTGCCCTCACATGAAGTGCAAGGGAGTAGGCACTACTTGAAAATCCCATGAAGTAGGTGGGGCTTCCAAAGTACTGCTTGTTGGATCAGGCTCTCCACACACTTCACTCCTACCAAAGCAAAAAGGAGGGAACTGGGGCAGTGTCCTTTTTTTAAGAAAGTTATCCATTGAAGTTCATTTAGAGACCAGAGAGAAAACTTTCAACCTGACTGCCAGAGACATTCAAAACATTAACGTTTGGAGCTTCTTACCAAGGTAAGAGGAGGTAACAGCCACAGAAAAACTGTTCTCTGCTATTGCTCTGGAGCACAGGGTGCTGGAGATCTATACTGCAGCTGCAGGTACCTTATGCAACCGTTTCTCCTTTTGTTAGTAAGCAACACCATTTGATTGCTGTCAGTGAAAGCTGACGGCTGCCAGGGCTCATCCTAGCTGTGTGCACAGGTGAAGTGCACCAGACAAATAAGCAGCAGCAGGAACACAGAGCTGCACTGCCTGGGGCCTTCTCTTGTGGCTGTCCACATCATGAAGAGGGTGAAAGCCAGAAAAACGGAGAAGGGTGGCCTGCAGCAGGTGTAAAAACCATGCTTGGCCATCTTCTCTCCAGTTATGTTAAGGATCTCCTGGAACCAGGGCTGTATGTCCTTCCCTCCCACAAAGTCTGAAAGCAGCCTATGTCCCTATCAAGATCTTGTCCTTCATATGCTTCAGCTGCATCTACATTTGCTCCAAGCTCCCTGACACTGTCTTCTCACTAAATGATACCCACCTCTCTGATGTGCCAGCTCAGGTGCTTATGTGTACCTCACTGACTATTTTGGTTCAAATAAATAGACTAAACTAACTGTGGTTGAGTTGGGCTGAAACCAAGCTGGGAGCAAAAATCATTCCAGTTACTGGCTGCCTGTTTGGCATGTATTGCTGCTGAAGTACACATGACCAAAACCCTGGAAAACCAGAGCCTCAGTGATCTGTTACCACATGGGTGAGTAAGAGGAAAATGCATCTACTGGTTTTTTTCCCCAGTATTTCTTTGCAAGGTTTTTTTTTTTCCAGGACCAACAGAGGAGTTATGCTGGTAAGAGACATGAGACACTGCAGACATCTTCCACCACACCAGCACCCTGAAAAACGTGCACAGCAGGGTGCCTAGTACAAGACAGATGCCTTTCAGTAATGTGAGGATTGATCAGTGTAAATCAGTCACTATTGTTCTACACCAGCTGTCCCTTCATACAGAAAAGCCCGGAGGGGAGTTAAAGGCACTTTGCAAGCAGGCAGAGGGGAAAAAGTATTTTTGGTGATAGGCAGAATGCATTTAGGTTGAAACTCATTTCTTGTGGTGCCAAATAAATACTAGACAAGGGAACAAGGATTTAGGGTATGGCTTGAACAGAGAGTTAAGATTCCTGTTAGATCTGTCTGGGACAGGGAACAGCAGAGGGTAAAGGAGGTATCCTGGCCATTAAAATTCAAAAGTTGTTTACCTCGGTCCAGGAAATTGTCACTCTGCAGAAGGCATGTTGAGGGTTTTTTCCCCTCCATACTAGAAGGAAAGCAACACTTTCTTCCCCTCTTCCCAGATCCAAATGCTAAGTTTCCACCAGCAAGCCAATGTTACAATGCCACCCATTTGAACAGAACACTATTTCTCCAGTAATCTTCAGCAGGAGGTTTGGCTGGAAGGGACCTGTCATGAAGTTTTAAATGCAGTGGATACACTCGTGTTGTGTCAAGGCATAGGCTGAATCGCACATGCAGTATTGCAAATGGCTTAAACAGAAGAAGAGCTGATGGAAACCAAAGGCGCTTCTCTCAGGAAAGACAGAAGAGCATCACCTGCCATCTTAGTGTTTAACAAACTGGGATCCTAGACATACAGTTTATGATAGTATTTGTGCCAGTCGCAGCTGCTGTAGAATTGGCAATGAAAAGCAAAAGGCCAGGCTCTGAAAGCAGATCATTTTTCTGCAAGGGATGAGTCGTGAACAGTCCTTAGTGCAGAAGTAGTCATAGCAAGGAGATATTCATGTCCAAGCTCGAGAAGCAGCTTTGGTAATAGGGCCAAGGGCTGGCTAAACAGGACACATAAGCTCCTCTCGACTGTCCCTATCTTGCCCCAGCTCTTGCCAAGGGGGCTAGCTATCTCTTCTAATAGAAAATGGCATATATAGCACTAAGGTAATAATACAAAGTACTCCTGACTTACACATGCTACAGTCTTACCCTGGAGACATTATGGTAAAGATTGGTCTGTTCAGAAAAGTTCATCAAAATAAATTGCAGAAAATTATTTAAACCTGTGTGAACACTCCTCTTAACAAGCATGACTTTATTTAGTTTGCATTCCCTCTGGAAGTGAATTAAATTAACCAGGTCCATTTGCATCTGAAATAAAAGAGAAAGATTATTTCAACAGTCGACTACAGTGTCTATATAGTGGGCTCTGTATTGTGGTTTAACTAATCCACCTGGGGTTACCTTTCCTAGACATCATTACTTGAACAAAACATTAGTGTCATGATTACAGCGATATACTCCTTATCTACAGAAGAAAAATTTAAAAAAAAATTTTAAAAAAAGCAGTGTCCTAACTTTCTTTAATGAGAGATTAAAATATTTTGAGGAACTACTTAAGTATTTGTTCACAGTCATTTTGACCATGGCTGCAAAAAAGTATACAATTTTAAGAGCCCCCAGAGCAGCCCTGGATCCCTAACAAGGGAACTAAGTACACCTATCCTACCAGCTAAGGACTGGGCACTGAAAGGGAAGTCCACACTTACTGCTTGGAGTGCAGTGCTTTCAAGGAGGTCCCCTTCAGTAATAAGACCCAGCTGTGCCAGATGCCATACAAATGTACTGGTTGTGACAAAGAGAGACCTGCAGGCTTTGGGTGGGGTGGGAACTAAAGATGGGTGAAACAAACTATGAGCTAAGAGCAGCCAGAGAGCTCCAGTCATGGACACCTCTTCTTTACTCTCTGCTCACACCCATGGCCATGCTTCTTTGTTTAAAAAAAAAAAAAAAAAAAAATCCAATCAAACAAACAAACAAGAAGGCACATCAGTACCTTTCTGACCTCAACGAGCACATACACAAAGGAGGTTCTTTTTCAGATGGATCTGTGATCAGTACCTGCCACAAACTGTTTAGGCTGACTTGGTCTTATCTTGGTGCAGCGGGATTGTGTAGCTGACCTCTGGAAGTTTCCTTCAACCATATAATCTCTGGTTTTATAGCTTTCAAAAGTTATTAGTGCATCTGTTATACCAGGGGGCTGACACTTGCTCAAAGACACAAGCCTGAGCTCTATCACCTCATTTTTCTGGCTTGTCAACAGCCTTGCAACTTTCTCAGATATGGTAGTAAAACCCACATATGCACAGCAGCAATTTGGTGGTCTACTGCTAAAGAGTCCAGAACAGAAGTAAAGCAAAGCAAAGTGCCATATTCAACAGCAATTAAGAAGGCAAGAACATAACTACCCAGTAAGAAATCTGATGGTGATGTCAGAGCCCCTTCACAAACTAACATGACCACCTGTATTTTCAGTAGTTGCCACCAGCTTGAGCAGGAAAATACCCCAAATATGTTCCATCACAGGGTGTTGTAACTATCTTACTTGGGGGGGGGGGGGGGGGTGGGGTTGAAAACATACTGATTCAGTATGCCTTTAGTTCGGAGATCACTGGAGGTTGTTTTTTCAACTGACAAAAACTGTGTAATTCCGCATCAAAACTTTTTTTTTTTTTTTCCTCCATACCATCTGAACAGAGGAAACCATTAAGGGTAAGACAAGAATTGTTCAGCCAGTAGTGTTTAAATGAGCTCAGTAGTCCTTCCTGGCCTTAAGATCCAAAGAGTTCACCACACAATAGCAGTTCCCACACTAGTAACCTACTTCCTATTTAATGGTTTTAAAGACTGCTGTTAGCTTTTAGCATGAGTGAGACTGACATTTTAATTACAGTCTCCCACCACACTGCAGAGTATCCTCCTTTTCTAGTACCACAGAGCATTTCTTCCTTTCCTCTGTGAGATTACCAGTAACCACCTGCCCAAAAAAGAGAAATGTCATTAAGTTGGAAGCTTCTTCATTAATAACATACCCCTTGGTCCACCCATTTGTGCCATTCTGTGCATAAATCCCCCTGCACTGAGCAAGAATACACACAAAGCTGCTGTTGGGTACCTCCCAGCAAATGGAAAGAGTTCATCACTCAGCATGTCTGAGTAGCTCTGTCATCTGTGGGCTGACCAGCAAACTACTGTTTTTAGAAATACTGATTTGAGTTGTGTCTTACCACATCCCAAGCTCTAAGAATTCCCTCTGTCTGAGGGACAGAGATCAGCGCTTGTACCATTTAGTCTAGAGCAAGAAATAAAGGGAAAGAGCCATGGCTTTTTCTGGAGGAGAAAATATAGCCAGGGAACTGTCTGCATTAGGAATGTTTTATGACAGATTCTTGCAAGCAATGTCATAGCCTTTTCTTCTGATGATGAAGTGAGACAGAATGTCTTCTACAAGCTGCAAACACATTTAAGGAATAAACAGTTTGCATAAGTTGCTGCTTTGAGAAATCAATTTCTAATATCTGGGAGACAATTAAAAAAAAAACCCCAAACATAAAAAACACCAAACCAACCTTTCTTCATTTATATTCCACTCCTGTTGCATCAGCACAGTCCTTTGTTTACTGTCTGCAAAGATGCACTCTGATACTAGCGAAATTTGTATGTTAAATTTGTAGAGCAGCTTTAATCCCCACTTCAATCTCCCAAAAGCAAAGTTTCCCAGGAAAAGGGAGCATGATAGCCAAGCACAGCAGTACCACAAAGGCCCAACTGACAGTAAATTTTTTTATGTATGTTGCATGGATGTGTAAAACCTTTCATGGAAAGAAATGGAAGTTTTATGTTTCATCTGGTATCTCATCAGTCAAACTGCAGAAGCAGCAGTCTAGCTAGAGGAGGAATTAAAAACAAAACTGTGGCAGGATTGAGGATGCTTTGAAATATTTCTCTTCTGGTATTTCTGCTCCTATGAAGTAGGAGAAGCCACAAATGATGACCATAGAGTGCATGCTGGATTTGCTTGATGCTATTATTACAGACAGTCTGGATACCATCTTAAACACAAACCCATGATTTGTGTTCTTGGTGTCTGGAGAAGAGAGTAATGATACATCACAGTTGCATTAGAGACTTACAAATATGAATAAAAACAGTACATAAAAATATTTTATTTGCAGGACAAAGCCTGAGAATACAATGACAGTTTCTATAGTGAATGCTGTAACAAAAATCCTACTCTGCATCAGTGAGGCCAGCTTGGCACTAGAAGCAATGCTGTTGGTGATGCCAACACGGTGCATTCATAAACCATGAGGTCTCTCGCCATTTGTAAATGCACCATCTCTGTGGTGCAAAAACTGACTTTGCCTGACTGAAGCAGTTCACAAGGTTGTCTAACTACCAGGCTTCTGATGGGAGAAGGGCTTCCTGGATGTTCAAACACAAGGTTGAAAGCAGAAGGCACAGCTTAAATCATGTTCAGTCTGTTTCTCCAAGTGTCGGAACAAGACCATCTCATGCTAAATTCTACCACAGATCTTTTCAAAGATGCCATTCCTGTACCTGCCAGCAATGAAGCTGGCAAGACTTATCACCACTGTAAAACATCAAGTACAGATTTATTGGGAGTTGTCCAGTTGCAGGTGCTAAAAAGCATTTTGACTCTTGTCTTGACCTGACAGCCATTTTATGTGTGATCTTATTAAGTGCTAGAAACTTCAAGCTCTCCTATGATAAGGTGAGAACATTTTGGAATTCAGGAGACAAATATTAAAATTGTTGTCTGTTTCTCACACCCCCTCATAACTAGATTATCCTTTTTAATATCTTTGGGGTTGTGTTTTTTCATTCACGAGATTTCCCCTTGGGTTTTTACCTAGCCTGAGGACTCCATAATAAAGAATCAAATTAAATTTCTGGCAGCAGCAGGATACCTCTCAGGCAAAGACAAAAACCCCCAACTTTTTTAAGTATCATCAATGTCAAAACAAAAAGAAGAAAGAGCATCCCTTGGATGCAAGACATCACAAGTTCAGATTACTAGGCTAGACTTCAGAAGGAGGGAAGGAACTTACACTGAATATATCCCACATCAAAACACAGGACTCACAGGAGATGAAAAAAAGTCACATAGCAGTTATACAGGAACCCCATCAACTTACCAGAAGCTGTGAATCTTCACATTCCTTGCACACACTTTGTCACTGTCCTACTCCTCTGGGATATGAAAAAACTCATAGCACATTGTGAAATCATGTAGCAGCTGGAAGGCTCAGGGAGACTGGCACACTCCAGCTCTCTACGCACCATGTTTTCTGGGTACAGGTTACCTGTGCAAGGTGCCATGTAAATCCTACAGTATAAACCAGACAGGAAGATAAATCATGCCCATGGCTAGCAAAACTTGGGAGTCCTGTCTTCTACTTCCCCACACAAAATTGTGTATTTTCTCTGAACTGCACCCACCTGCACAGAAAAAAAAAACCAAAACCAAAACACCACACAAACAAAACCACCACCACACCACCCAAAAAAACCCCCCAACTGGGAGTAAACCAAAGGAAGACAGAAGTTTCTCAAAGCATGTGTTCTCAGAAGCCACTACCAGCTACAGGGTGGACCATATCACCACACACATGGAAGCTACACTGTCAAAATAATTTCAATTTTTACTTCTCAGTGTTTCAGCTGCTGCTGGAGCTTTTTCATTGCATCTTCCACCAGGATAGAAGGAAAGTTCTTTTAGTTAGATTAGAAAATGAGAGTAATACCCAGTACCAAAATATGAAGACAAAACCAGCTATTCCCAAAAGACCGTAACTATTCCAACTACATCAATGGCCAAAAAGTTAGCAATTGTTCCAATTTTCTTAAAAGACTGAGAGTGAGCTATGATGCATGACTGAAAGATTAGCTAATCAAACACAAATTGAATGCATTTGGAGAACAGCCTGGTGCCCAAAGTTCACATTCCAGCTGGGCAGAGTCCCAGTCCTCTTCCACCCCAGACCTCAGCAGCACTGCCCAAGCAACAGCAAACTCAGAGCAAAAGGGCATTTAAGGAGCGCTGAGCCAATTCAGGCTCCAAGAGGGCACAACCAGTTCCAGTGAGCCTTTAGCACTAGGATAGTCAGCATTTTGTTTCTGCTGCCGTTCAGGTTTATACACCATCCAAATGCAGTTAATCACAAAAGACCGTGTAAATAAGATGTCCTGCCTTGGACAGGTCTCTGATGGAGTATAGGGGTCACAGTGGTGTCAAACCAAGTCATCGAGCCCAGGACACTGAAGGACAAGTCAATGACTACTTTGTAAGATTAGGGCATGGAAAGCTATTCTTGTGCCTCACTCATCTCAACAAATGCCATCATTTTGCTGAAGTATCTTCACCTCTCCAGAAATAAACAGAATTAGCACACTCTGCCTTTTCATGCATGTCATGAAAATGCCTAGAAGGACAAGACTTTTCCTAAAACTAGTGCACCGAAATCATCCCTATCAGGTTTCACCTTCAATACACTGAGATTCAAGCCAGCTATAAGACTGCAATTTCAACTGCAAGGCTGAGAGAAAGGAGTCGAATGGGTCAGTTTACAGAGACAACAAACCTATTAAGAATCCAGGAATGTGGAGAAATTAGATGCACAGCACTCAAGTACTATTACACTAACAGGTTTTGATACCAGTGAACATTACAGTGAAATATCAAACTAATGCAGGGCGGTGGGAAGGAGGATAAAGCAAGAAGGGGGGGGGGAGATGGCAGCGTCATAGGGTAATTTAGGACATAAGAAAACCAGATACGCCTTTGTGAACCTCAAGAAACACATGCATTCCTAAGAGATGCAGGCACTATTCCTACTAAGGACTAATTGATATACAATACCTCTGGGATTGAATTAATTACTTTTCTTACAGAATTACACTAGGGAGGCAACTATCAATGCAACAGTTACCGAATATCTAGGGTTGCCATTTTGTCCCTGAACAAAAGAACACACATCATCAATTTTTACTAACTTCAGTCAAACTGCTCAGGCAGATTCTTCAGTTGTTAGAAGTGCTGAAGGACATCTTACTGTACAGGAGCTCTCTTGATATCAATGTTTATGTAGAATGGGGCATTAAGTGCTGTTTGAGGCACATGGTATCTGGGCCCATGTGGCTGAGTGCCTTAAAAAATTTAAAAATAATAATAATAAAAAAAATCAATCTCATACTAAATGAACATTACTCAATTTTTTCAAGGTGGACAAAAGTGAAAGAGGCAGCAAACAGCCATAAAAGTGACACAGCTCTATCTGCCTTTCAGGTAGCTCATCTCTCCTTCTTTAGGAATAAAGGTCACCCAAAGACAACGAAAGTACAATACAGTGACCTGAGTAACACACTTCTGAGAATCTGTTAGTCTCAAAATCAGTCATCACCTATGTATCTTAAGCACTCTGAGGCCGAGATGGAACATATGGTACTATTTCTCCTGCTATGTGACTAGCTTCCTGTTGAATACCATTTAAATTCCATCTAGAAAGCATATTTATGAGATGCTAGAAGATATCCACAAGACTCAAGTCGATATCCTATTACAGTAAGATGTTGCTTTTAGCCTTGCTGAAGTGACAGTTTATTTAAGGAAAGGAAAAATGAAGACTGCATATTTTTTCATACCAACATCTTCCTAGAAATGGCTAAAGTGAAACACTACACTTTTAAGAGAGCCATCGTGCAGCTGTGAATCAATCATGTACCTTAACATGGACTGTCAGGGAGAAAGGCCAACACATAGACAGTTCTCAGAAGTGAAGGATGAGGAGTACAAATGTAACATTGTTATGATGGAGGCGTATGGAAAGGGGCCGAGCAAGAAGCAGCTCAGCACCAGGAGCCTTGAATCAGAGTGCCATAAACAAAAGCCATGTGCTAGGACAGCTGTTCAGAAATGTGCTATCAGAGATCCTTTGCAGAAGGTCTGCAATAGTATTGGGGGAGGAAAGAGATCAGAGCATTTCAGTTTCTCTTTCGATGAGATTACTGACACAAGACAAAAAGAAAAGTATTTAGCTTTTCCAGTCTTCTGTTTTTGTGGTACCTTAACAGTCACCCACTCACACTGAATTAATAAACTACAAAGGCTTAACTGTATCCTTGAACAAGGAACCTCAGAAAGTTACAATAGAACAAGTTTGGATGGGAAACCAGGAGTAAATCTAACCTCAGTCCATAGGTTGTTTTGACGTTTGTATATAGCATTCTTATCCCTCACCCCTGGTCCTCCATCCACTCCCACACACAATCCCAAACCCTTTTTAAGTCTGATTCAGAGCCCAATAAACTCTGTTGTGAAACTAATTCCCTGTCCCTTAGCCCCTAGTCTTACAAAAAAAAGTGCCAGCACTTACTCAAGACTATCTGCGCTAAGGGCAGCTGGTCTACTCACATGACTTTAGTTAAGCATCTGCAACCTGTAGGCTCTGAGTTGTTCTCACGGGTCTACAAGTTTGTGGGTCAGCTAGGTACTTTGCTTCTATGGAACATAGAATAAGTCTCAGTATCACTTTTGTTGTGAATGCAAGACAGAAATATACTATTTGTCAATAAACTTTCTCAGTTAAGTATTAGAGAGTCTCATTTGCATGTAAAGTACTTATATGAATCCTGGAGTTGAATGTGTTTTCAGAGCCCAAAAGTGCATCAAAACCAACCCATGGAGAAAGAATATATTTGTAATTCAAGCTGTCCCAGAATTGCACAAGTACACAAACCTGAAGACAAATGCAGTCATCTCCTCCCCAGTAAATCTGAAAGCAGCGCCTATAGAACCCATTGATCATAATTACAAAAAAAAAAGCCTTTAAGCAATCAAGATCTGTAGTTGGTGGAATATCATACATTTAATGTGCTCTGCTTCCAGCTGCAGTCTTTGAATGTGAGCAAGTTCTCAAACATAGGATTTCTTTCTCTCCTGTCCCTCAGCACTGGATACATTTTTAATATATTTTTTGTATCAATTAGCATGCTTTTGTTCCAATCAAACATCAATTCAAGAAGCCAAAATCATTGCCTCTACCTATTCAGACTCAGAGGTACCAACTGCTGTTTTTGCTAGGGATGCTCAAGGCACTCTTGGAAGACAGATCCCAGACTCCTCAAGGTAGCAAGCAGAAGTCAGAGCCTACTTCCAAAATACAGTGACCTCAGAGAAATTATTTAAAAGGCAGGTCAGTTAAGACTTCACAACTACAGTGGCCTGCCTTAAACAAACCTTCCATGAAGCCTGACTAGCACAGCCTTGGACCAGAGAGTCTGATGACAGAGAAGTCTAGTAGTGCTAGGACAGGGCAACTCTGACAATAAAATCATGTATCCTCAGCAAGGGAATCCAAGTTACATTTCTCCCAAAAGCAACCTACAACCAAGAATTTCACTCCCTTGAGAAAGGGAAGCAGCCAAGCTTTTTAATGGGCTCCTGAGCTTCAAAAAAAAGTGCTCAAGAGTCTACACAAGAGTCAGCTTTGAATGTTAGTGGATCATAACAACAGTGCATCATTTTTCCTGGCTTGGAAACAACTGGGAGAAGATTAAAAGAAAAAAGCCCACACAAAGAAGAACTTGCTTAAGTATCATGGTTCAAAATGCCATGTAAAAAAAAAAAAAAAAGAGGAAAAGGAATATACATCCTAAGCAGTCTTTCTTGCATGACTGCTGTGGATAAAGAACCATCTGGTTATACAGTCACAAATGCATTCACATCCACTCCAGCTCCACAAAACTCAGGCCAATTCGACTGCCTGCCTGAAGTCACTGGAAACAACTCCCTCTTCTCAATTTATCTGGTCTTCGTCTACCTTCACCCCTGTTAGTTTGCCAGGGGAAAACAGGGCTTGTGTGCATCAGTGGGGCAGAGCTGAATACAACAGATTTCCATGGCAACAAGATACAGTCCCAGTGAGGAAGGCTTGCTAATAGCTGTGAGGTGATGTGTTCAGCAGAAACAGATTTTTCTATCAGACAGACAGAGATAGCAGCTCATGTTCATACGCAAAAGTGCAAGGAATCTGGTTCTTGGCCTTGTACAACCCCACTGAATTCAGCCGCAGCTACGCCAACATAGACCACAGCAAGATAGAGAGCAGCATTTGGTGTTAGCAAGAAAAATAAAATAGGCAATATGGAGAGACGCTCTGCCTTTTAAAACAAAGTAAGAGTAGTCCTAAGACACTCCTCATTAACTGAACATTTACTGTCAAACTGCAGGAAAACCCAGCACTAGTATGAAAGAGAAAGCAACTGTGTAATGCACAGATTTGTGCACACTGTCCCATCACCTACTGCCCGTTCTTTTACCTTCGAAAAGTGTGCATTTATACACAAGCCCAACCTCTTACAAATAACCCTGCTGCATTTGGAAAGGGAGGGAGCTGTAATTATATCAAATTCTCTGCTGAGAAAGTCAACCATTTGGCCCTTGTGATTAGGCTACTTCCCATTAAAATACAATTACCAAGACTTTCCAACATAACAGTATTTTATGCACTCATTAGTGCCCTCCAACTTCAGCTTTGCTCATAACAGACAGCTGAGTCTTCTGTCCACAATCATGACAAGGTTTGCCTTCATATGTAGAAATACAGTCTCCAAATACACTGAATTCAATAGGACGTCTCACTTTTTAAAGTTAAGAGTATGCACAAAGTTTTGCAGGACCAGAGCCCCAGTGAGGAAGAGCTGAGGCCATTAGCAAATCGTTCCAAGTCAAGCAGAAAAATAGCAATGGTCCCATGCTGTGCTGGAAATCCACAAAAACTCACTTCTATCAAGCATAAGAAAGCTATGCCATGTACAGTTTATAAAGTTATCTATAGAAAAGTAAGAACAAAACCAGAAACTGCCTAAGCAGGCTTAACTGGGTGGGGCGCAGGAGGGGAGAGAAAAAAGTAATTTTATGGGCTGTTTGATAAAGTAAAGCAGCAAAAGCCTCATCCTATGAAAGTTTTATTCAAGCCCTACAACTTTTTCTGACACTGCAATAGGTGGAACTCAAAAAACCTCAGCAGACTTGAGGCAGGCACTGCAAAGGCAAGGCTTTATTTTATATTATGTGATATGGCTGTAAAGATACCAAACACCTAATTTTAATAAACAATCCCTGGTTACAGACAAGCATCAGGGCTGACCCTGTGACAGGCTCATCCTTGTTCAGAGTCCTGTTCATGAGAAGGATGATGCTTACTACATAGCTACATTTTAAGTCAACAGTTTCCTGATTACCAAGGCAAGCTTAAAGCAAAAGAGCCCCAAAGCTGCTTGCTTCGCTTGAAAAGAAGAGAGGTGCCTTGTATTGCTGTTGTTTATACAGATACGGTAACTAAAAATTGCACTGTAATGCATTCAATAGTCTTATTGTTCCCGTGAACAGAAGTGCTCCAGTTAAACATGATATCACAGCTAAGTAATAATCTGCAATTGTATTTTTTTAAAAAAACCTTTTTATTTTCTGGCAGTATATGACCTCTGCATATCTTTACCATAGGTATTTCCAGCACATCTCAGAGCGGAACGCCTTCCTGCCAAACCAAAAGCTTACTCCACATTCCCATGGAGCACGCTCTCTGATGCCTCAGCAAGCACTGCACTGACACTGAACCCAGACTCGAGTGACACATGAGGATCACCTCCAGCCGATAAAAATAGCAAGACTTTCCACACCTTTCTCACTAATGCAGCAGCACACACAGACACCATTCCACAGGTGTGCTTGGCACTGAGCTGTTTATATTAAATACAACTGAAGGGCATCAGCAGGGCTGGCTGATAGCACTGGAGCAGTGGTCATGAGAAACCAGTAAGGCACATTTCTTAAGTGTTTAGAGCCTTAATGAAAAGCAGCAATAAGGAAAAGCTACAGCTGAAGCAGCAAGATTACAGTCTAGCCACCATGCTGTACGACATCTCATCTCGTGGCAGGTAACCTCGAGGTTTGACAGACAGCCCCATTAGCCTTCCAGCATCAGGCAGGCCTGTGGAAGTTAGACAACCTCACTTTCCTCACCCTTAAGCACAGCAGGTAAGTATGGGCTGCCAAGCACACACCCGAACTGCTCAGGGCTCACCTACCTGCTTCAGGAGGAACTTATCCTCCGCGTTGATCTTGAGGGAGACGGCCAGGTGGATGGCAGAGAGCACCACTCCACTGATGACTGCAGCCCTCATCCGCACTGGCAGCAGCGTGTAGATGCTGTAGATAAAGAAGACAGTCCACCAGATGCCCTCTGAGGCGCTCCTGGGCCACACCAGCAGAACCCCTACCACTTGCACTGCCAAGATCACCAGGATGACAGAGTAGCATGCCAACCACATATGGTCCTGATGGAATTCGTTGCGGTTGCACACCATGCACAGCACCACCATGAGCAGGATGGCCAGAGAGAGCACCACGACGTAGGATACCTCATAGTGGCCATGTGCGGCATGGAAGATCAGCATGACCACACAGACCAGCACTAGCACAGCCATGAGCATGGTGAGGCTACTCTGGTTCAGCCGGAAGAAGTAGCGCTGATAGAGGCGCTCCAGTTTCTCCGACTGGAACTTCTTGGACCTGAAGATCTGCAGCAGGCTGTTGCAACAGCTGCCCATGGAGAAGGCCGCCTCGGAGTCCCCCTCGTCCCTGTCTTCCTCCTCCAGCTCCTCAATCTTGGCCTTAATGCGTCTCTCCTCCAGCCCCAGCTCCACAGACCGGGGCCGTACCTCCCCCTGCTCTCCCAGTTGCCGGGGGCTGGCATTGTTGGGGGCAGCGGGGGAATCACTGCCAGGCGGGTGGCGGGACCGGTGATGTCGGCTGTCGTCACCATGCTCCTGCCAAGCAGATTTGGACCTAAAGCTCATCATCCTGCAGCCGCTCTCCCCGTCGCTCCGGCTTGCCTGAGGCTCGTAGTCTTCCTCGCTCCTCCACCTGCTCGACATGCGGGAGGCCTTCTTGCCCAAGGACCTGTTGGGAGGCGGCGGGTAGGAGTAGCCATTGGCCCGGGCCTCTGCTTCACCCCAGGCCGAGCGGTGCTGCTCAGTGCCTGCCCAGGGTGCAGGGCCGCCAAAGCCCGGGGGGCTGACGCTGTTGGACCGGGACATGCCCTGAGAGAAGGAGCAGCAGACGAAGGCACAACCACCGGGAAGGTGCAGGGGGCTCCCCTGCCACAAGGGACGAGCAGCTGGGATAAAACCCCAAAAGAGAGCGGGGGGGGGGGGGGAGGGGAGGGGGAACACGACACAAAACCCGAAAACACCCCCAAAGCCTCCGGAGCGGCTAGGCGTCCCCCGGAGCCAGAGTCCCCCCGGGGGCCCCCGCAGGGGGGTGTGGGGCGACCTCTTTGGCCTCCCGTCCCCTACGGGGGTGTTGGGGGTGATCTATAGGCGACCCCTCCCTATAGGGGGGTGTGTGGGGTGATCTATAGGCGACCCCTCCCTATAGGGGGGGGTGGGGGGTGATCTATAGGCGACCCCTCCCTAGAGGGGGGGGGGGGGGGCGAGTTATAGGCGCCCCCCCCGTATGGCGGGTGGGTGGGGGGAAATTTAGGCGGCCCCT